>DWDX01002012.1:0-16391 GCA_018245675.1 Agara michaeli | reverse complement strand
CCAGGTCCCACGCCATTCATCTCAGCGTTCTGACACAACTAAAGTACGATTCTATTTTAAAGAACATATTTTATATATATATATATATATATATATATATATATATATACACAGTATACAAGCACAGACTGACGGACAAGTTAAAGTTTACCTCCTCTTGTGGAGTCGGTTGAAATTGGACGGATTCGTGATGAGATTTAGATGAATGGATTTTGTATTTTCATCCTTAAGGCATGACTTTGTTGTAATCGGCGTGGTAGACCACCACCTGATACAGACTGGTGGTGGTAAAGACTAATACGTGATGGCAACCTTCGCCTTCGTACGCCTCCAACATCCGTATCGGCTCCACGTTCCCCTCGGAGTCCGTATGCTTTACGTAGAATCGATAAACCGGTGCCATGTCGTTCGTGGCCCTCAATTTTGGGACAAGAACGATTCCCACCTACAAGAACGATTAAAGTATACGTGTATTGTCTTTCTATCTTCTATTTTAATCTATTACCTGAAGGTTGTCTGGAAGAGATCGCTGTAAGCGATAAGACCGCCTTTTGTATACTTGTTTGGTCTGTTTTAATGTTATTGTGTTTGATACATTGTGGTGTACAATAAAGTACATTATTATTATAATTATAATTGTGAACGTTACATTTGTAAGTGTATTGTTAACATTAAAGACCCATCGGGGAAAATACATTTTCTATAGAGAATCGTTTTCGTATGTCTTTTTGACTTTGTTATATTCGACTTATCGATTATGTTTTTGACTTTGTTATAGAACGAATCGCGAAATAAATTACGTTTTGGTACGCTCAAGGAAAAGGCTAACAATTTCTCATGTCATGAATAATAATATCCTTACGCCCACTATTACTTTGAAACCGCTGCGCGCCGCACGCCTACCATTAAATCCGTTAACTATGCTATGTCAGTTAGTTTATAAAAAACATTTAAGCAACTCACTTTTCCATCTTTGAAGCCTAGAAGTAAAATGTCGCCATGTTCCGTTGCACATGTGAGATCATGATACAACAAGACCAGTTGCTCTTCGCCGTGAATATCGAAATATTTTGTGATACCCTCTTTTTCTTTACTTTGGACTAAAATGAAAATTTGCGAAAAAAATACCACCATATGAGGAAACAATAAATTGAGGTAAGGTATATATAATATAATATATATATATATATATATATATATATCTTGGACGACTGGCAGAAAGTTGCGCAAGACAGGAAAAAGTGGCGTCTTCTTGTGACAGAGGACAAGACACAATCTGGGTCGTCGAGCCAGCTTAGTAGTAGTAGTTGTAGTATACCGAAGTAAGGGTAAAAATAGCTTGTTTTAACAGTATTAGTAAGAGTAAAAATAACTTGTTTTAAGAGTATTAATAAGTAAGATTAAAAATAGCTTGTTTTAAGAGTATTAGTAAGAGTAAAAATAGCTTGTTTTAAGAGTATTAGCACGATGTCATGTTATATACCTGGCGCTCGCCAAGTTCTATGACATGCATTTGAAAGTTATCGTCTTCAAACACACTTACCTCCATACACAACGCAACTCGTATAAAACATTGTCATAAATTTTTCAGTTGGATTTGTATCGAATCTTGCCGGTGGGTTTGGTACATTTAAAGTGCACACTTTGCGAAGACCGAGTGCACCATATTTATGCCAATATACATCTCCTCTGCCCACATAAAGATACATATTCGCCTCATATACAATTATGTTGAACAACAATGTCGGATCGCTATAAAATCTCGACAAGAGGAACATGTCAAACTTGCCGGGCAAGCACTCATACAAAACGGCTATATTCTTATAATTACATAAATAACACTTGTTCTGATGCACTCTGTAAGTATAGATTTTCATTATATACTTATAGCTTCGAATTTTGAAAAAGTAAACATACAATGAGAGTGATGAATGTAGAAGCACGTCAGGTTTGTAAGGACAGAGATATTTGGCACTCGTTGCCCTCTGCCTACCCCGGTGGGGACCTGGCGTGATGGTATGTATGTATGTAAATATACGATCACGGTAACAATAATCATTTACCCACCTGTACACTGTTATGCCTGTAGTTTTATGTGTTGTGTCATGTCGTTTTGAGTAGAGTGAGATATGTTTTTTGTCATTTTTTAATGTGACCTTAGCAACCAAATATTCAGTTTCCTGGTAATCCAAGTCTGAGGTGTGAAATAAACAATAACTCAATAATTATTAATGACCGACCGAAAGTCCGGTTTCGGTTTCGTCCAGTTTCGGCCTTAGTTTCGGTTTCGGCCAGATAATAACCGAAACTTTCGGCCGCGCCGAAACTCGAGTGTTCGTCAATTATCGCGCTGAATTTTATAAATCCTGTACAATTTTATTGGCATATCCATGTTTATGATGAAAACTTTCAGAATTGCTCCGCAATTCCGACCACTCTTTATAACATTATAAAATGAAAATAAAACATTTAGAAAATTTTAAACATAACTTAAGTAACTTTCGGTTTCGGTTTCGGCCGACATTGAGAGCGGGGCCGAAATTTTGATTTCGGTTTCGGCTGAAAAAACTGTTTCGGTCGATCTCTAGTTATCATTATTATCATATAGGTACATATAATTATACAATTATAATTCACCCCCCCCCCCCTTTATATTATATCGGTTTATTTTTAATATCATTTTGATTCATTGAAGTTTCTTATTTATTTCTGAAGAGCTGACTGTGAACACTTTACTTATTTGGGGTGGCTAAAAACACATTCACGTTTGATTGCTCGGTAACCATTTTGTCAAGTGAAAAGAATATATATCCAACCATCGGCAGTTCTATCTTCAGAATCATCAAAACAATTTATAGAGTCATTGCAACAAATATGTTTGTTTTCTTTCAAATAAAACAATATATCTACGTAGTTCCTTAGCAATATTCTAAGTAGCATACAGAAAATATTCAAAATAATAATCAAAAGAATAATAAGACTTACATTTACCAGGAATTTCCTTCACAATTGTACAATTCTCTATGTCGATAAACTTCACGGAATTTATACATACTGCTATCAAATTGCCTGCAAAAAACTTTAATTGATAAAAAATATGTATATGGTCCTTTATTGAACATTAGATCACCTAAATGCTTATTTGCTAATTCCATATCGAAACAGAAAATAAAAAAGCACCTGGAATATAAAACCAGGTTTTTTTTTTATATATTTTCATTTTGGGATTTGAGCACATGTGTACATGCCAACCCCATTGTTCCTTGCACGATGAATAACAAAAACATCTTAAACTAGGAACAATGTTATTATTTGAGTTTAATATCATTGAAAATACATCGTAATTGTTGGGAGAAGAGAATAACTTCTACTCTAATATATATGTACATGGAAGTCTGCATATAAGTAGCCAAACAGTGTAATACTATATTATGACCTCATGAACTTGAACCGCAAATGTGAGGTTCATCTTATTCTTAATATCATTTTTAATTATCACATCTGTTTTATGTCAATAGATTAGAAAACGAGCAGACAGCAATCACAAGTAGCTGATGCCGTCCATGAACATTTGTGACTATCTAATAGAGCTATAGGTAACGGACGGTTAGTGTGAATTCAGTTAGCGATTGGCGTTAGTAAAAATTTGTTGCAATGGGACTGTTAGTTAGTAAAGTAGTCCCGTTATCGGTTGCTGTTGTTTTTTTAAATACAAATCAGCCCAGCAAACAGGCAGACGGACCACCCGATCCACGTACCGGTATCCACATGTTTCACAACGAAACGCACATTGATGTAATAATGCAACATTCATGGCAAAAATTAATACACAAATAAGTATATAATATTAAGAGACATTAAGAAAAATAATCTCTTACCCATGTAAACACTAACATTTCGAACATCTTTTAGATCGTAAACATGTTTCACCTTTACCTGAGCGGTGTGCACGGAATGCCACATACAATAGTTCAGATAGATGTTCCTATAGGTTAGTGAGGTTTTCTGAAGAAATTTTGCACCGTTGCTAGGCATATTATCCTTCACAAGCGTCTGCCATATATTGTAATACTGAAATATAACACTCAAATTATGTACATAACTATAAAGTGATACAAATGAATTAATAATGATAACATTTGAATTCAAAATGTTTTATCTATTATACAATATATATTTTCTTTTCCGCTCTTTTATTATTGCATTGCTGGATTCCTCTCATCAGATATCCTCTCACAAATTGCATCTCTAAGGTGTTCAGGTTTCCTCACAATGCATTCCTTCACAATTACAGTGAGTGATATGTAAATTTCAAGTTATAAAACACATGTAATAAGTCACAGGGGTTCGCCGGGATTGAACCCAGATCCCCCAGAGTGAGAGGTTAAATATCAAGCCACTAATCTTCTGCTTACAATATATAATATGCTTAATTAACAGACTAATTTCATATAATTTCATAATTTAAGATTTAAGATTTAGATTTAAAGATTTATTGAACATAAAAACACATATACAGATTGAATGCTCGTAAACGACTACAATAGTTTGTTTTAACTGTTTCTAATATAACTCCTTGTATGGATGTCCATAGTAATGGACATAGTTGATAGTAATCAACTGGGGTAAATTACAGAAATGTTGAATTGTAGGGCCAGGCTCATATACCGACATAGGTTGCTCAATATTTCATAATGATTTGTTCAAATATGTTTTTACTAAATATAAGCAGAAATAATAGTAGACTTGTATACTTACATTACCACAGTAGTCTGCAATGGCTCTCCAGGTCTTGTTCACAAGCATACAAGACATCAGATCTTTTGGTTGTAGATGTTTGAAAATATTCTCATATATCTCTTTTGGACACAATTCAAAATAGCAGATGTCATTTACTTCGTCGACTTCCATTTTTCTAACTCTAGAAGTTCTAGACATTTCACTCTTTCTAAAAATATTTTCTTTTATATATTTTATAGAGGAATATTTATGCAGCGCTTAGGATATGTAATATTGTTTTCAGCCAAAGTTTTTGAGTCTAATGAGTTTAATTTTCATTTCACTTCTTCTATTCCTATATAAAGATAAATCTTTTTTCAATTTATATTTAAACGAAGTAATATATATCTACGCACATTGTAAACTCGAATAATAATTCTTGTTTAGCTACTGTTTGCCGCTTTGACTTTAACTTTGACATTGACATTTAATATTAAATCACAGCAAGTTATCAATGTCAAATAGGTATTCAAATAATCATCATGGTATCAGTTCGACTGATCGTTTCAGCAATAGATATTGCTATAATATGTTCGGCCCGCTATTTTTATTTAAGATGCTCACAATTGCGAGCCCATTGTTCAGTGCAAGTGTGTACATTGATTGGCACATTACAATGAATGGCAACATAGAACGTTTGTAAATGTCTTTCGCCAATAATATGACAACTTAACTGTCAAAAGTGTCTAATGACACTTGGTTCAGTACTATCAGTAGCATATCAATATCAAAACATTTATGAACATTTGAAAACCTCTTGAATTAGTCTATTTCTACAAACGAAAGTACTTAAAGATATTTGTTTATTTTGTTTATGATCAGTCCTTAATCAATACAACACTAATTTATTCTTACAATTTAACATAACTTAGCAACTATGGTAAGTTATAAGAAAAAAATTCAATTTTTATAACCTTGCTAAATATTTAGTATAATATTAATTTATATCTCTAATTGTGTAGAATAACAATATTTACGGTTTGAAAGAGGTTTCTTCTGATTTATTCGTAATGTAGTGTAAAGGTTGTGTGTATACTTAAAGTATGGGTTGACAAACTACCTTTGACCAGAAGTTGTACAAGAGAAATTAGCATTTGAAAAATAAGTAAATGTTTATAAGCAATGTTATGCAATTGCTATGGCGAACTATATACTGCCCGTGTAGTATTTGCAATACTAAAGTATTGAAACCTGGTTTATGTTACTGGCTATTTCTAAACACATGAACATAGAATGGTCAAATGCAGACATCTGACTCTATGCTGCTATTTATGAATATTTGCAATCCACTTCAAACACTTAATAAAAAAAAATTGTATTATTTGGTAATAAGAGTGTCTTAGTCCTCAAGGGCAGCAATGCATCTATGACAGATATTACTAACAGTCCAACTTGCACATTCCTTTTTCCAATTAATGCTAACCAATTAATAATAATTGTTTGGGACATGTTTTCTAAGCAGTTATTTATAATTGCCAATTTTTTAAATGGTTATGATTCTTATAAATTAACAAAAATGTTATGTTATAATTTTTCCAGGCTAGAAATGCAGAGAAAGCAATGTGAGTACTAGCATATTTTTTTTTTAATTTCTTAATGACAAGACTTTATTTTTAAACATTGTTCCCGATTATCAGATTATCTATATCCACATTTGGATAATATCAAGGTGTGTGTAGACCTGGCTTAAAGAATACTCAACTACTTATATCTAATGGATTGGCAATTGTACCTCATATTTGGGAAGATTTTGTAAGACCCTTTGCTTGGGGGCTATAACAGTTGTTATACGATAAGCTAGCATTTGGCTATGATCCTGAAAGATGTGAAGATGTGTGCTAAGGTGGCTCCGAAATGCCTTGAAAAATCATATTCAATCTGGCTTTAAAGAGTTGTATTCAGTATTTGTGAGGGGATAGTCTTCTATTCCTAAGTCGAGATAAGAAGTGTGGAACGGACACCGATAGTCTTGTATTCCTAAGTCGAGATAAGAAGTGTGGAACGGAATAGTTTTTTTTTAATCATTGGGAAAATTGTCAAGTATTCGAGTTAATTAAGTTGAATTACTCTTAAGTTTGTATTATATTATCCATTTCATAATGTATAACATAACATATTATGGTTTTAGGACAACATTAGCACGTTGGCGCGCTGCACAAGTTCAAGAAGCTGGTGGTCCACGCGAGCGTCGTCCATATCTGGCTTCGGAATGCAACGACTTGCCACAAGCTGAAAAGTGGAGACTGCAGATAGTAAGGGAAATAGCCAAAAAGGTCGCTCAAATTCAGAATGGTCAGTTGATTTGTAACTACAAATTTAGATCTTAATATATTAATAGTTGGTATTAATTTTATGCATGTACATAATTCTATTATTTTTATTTAATTTTAAAATGTTATATGGTTTGTTTAATTTTGAACTGTCTAAAATAAAGAATTGAATGAATCCATGAGGTCATGAAAATTTTAAAATGACATAAATCAACAATTCCTTAAATTCTAGTTTATTGTAAAAGCACATTACACGTATTATCATGGATGATATAAATACTGAAAATATTAATTCACCACAAATTCGAAGTTCAAAGGAATCGAGTACTAAGGGGCAGAATGAACCCAACGTAAATTCTCCGAATGCGTCAGTAAGTACGCCTTTAAATGCATCTTTTGAGAAATCAAGCCCACGCCAAGGCAGTCCAGGCAGAAGAAGTAGCAATCTTCACACTCCAAAGGGATCTATCCATACAACATCCAATAAGAGTGAAAAAAGTCACGTAAGCAGTATGCTACTGAATTCTCCAGGCAATGACAAAAAAACACCTAAAAGTCCAAGTCTGAAGTCAGAAAGTGGTAATAATAATATTCGGGTGAGAAGTCCTAGCGTTGGGAAAAATTCTATTCAAAACACTAAAATTGGCGAAATTAACTCAGTAAAAAGATCAAGTAATCAAAAGAATACTGCTTCAAATAGTCCTAGTATAAAATCACAAGCTGGTGAAGACAATATAGAAGAAACCATATCTCACCTGACACCTCAAGGTAAAAAGATCAGCAAATATGTCGATGAGCTAAGTGAGACAGTGATGGAGCTTTCTAAGAGTTTAGAACATTCCCAAACACCAGCACTAAATAGTAGTATCAATAAAATTACAAATATGAGTAAAATACTTACAAACGAAGCTAACGCTTTGAGAGAGTCGATAAAAAATTTGTCAGACGACATTAATAGGACTAAACAAGAATTGGGCGCATATCAGGAAGAAGATATAAATTTTCCATATCATTTATTCTTAATTGAACTCATAATTAACAAAATTCACATGAAGTGTGAGTGCTTCGAATTCAATTACGATAACCTGGTTATATCGGCCACATTTTTAGGCAAGCTGCCAATTATTTTGTATGATTCTTCGTATGGAAAAATTGATAACTTGAACAAATTAAACGTAGGGAAATCCACGTTGTTTGCAATGACTTATGATAAAATTTGCTCTATAAAGGAGTTTGTGGTTCATTTGCAAATTACCAAAAAACCACCTTGTTCTACTTGTGTGACGAGGATTGCAGAAACATGTATGGATTACACAAATGAATTCATTGATCTTCGAGAAGAACTGTGCAAAAAGTGGTGCGATGAGCAACCTAAAGATAACATGTTTTGTACGGCTTCCACTCCAATGTCCAAAAGCATGTTCTACCTGTCGTGTTGCGATAACAATGCAAGTGATCCGATTGGCGTTATTGAAATTACGACTCGTATGTCATTTCTTGGCAAAGAAATTACAACAGCATTTAACGCTACATCGAAACCGCAAGGAACGTCGTTTCTTTTAAAAGAAGATCATGGAATGAGCTTGTATTCATGTCAAAAAGTTGAAATGGACAGGCACGGGAATATTCTTTTAGATGAAGACATTTTCACGACAGAAAAATCTTCTTCATCTTCCAGGAGGACAGGAAGCCCTGCTTCTCAACATTCTAACACGCAGGATTCTTTTAAGCGGGCGTTAGTGCCCCAGAATTTCCATAAATATCAACAGGGTATTTTATTTGAACTTTTAAGTTTGTGTGATTAAATAATTTAAAAAAATCAAATAATACAGATTGAAATTTTGCAGATAATGGGTCTAGATATGATGAAATATTTACAAAAATGAATGAAAACGAGTTGAAAATAAAAGTTCCAAAAAGCACAAAGGTTGAACGAACAGCGAAATACGAAACGATCGAAGAATTGTGCACATGTGAAGGTTCTTTGTACAATACTGGCGATCAAATTCAACTTGAACTACCACGGGACGTGTACCAAACTAAAACTCCGAACACTTACAGTTCCAATATCAAATATACTTACAAACATAATGATATGTCTAAGAATAGAGATAAAAAATTAATCAACATAACACCGTCAAACTGTCCTGCTCCAGTCGATATAGAAAAAGAGATTCATCCTCAAAAAGATGTTTTCATACTCAAAATCGGCAAACGACTTGAAACTAAGGAGAAGAAAACAGATTTAGAAATAGAATTAGTGACACCTAAACCTGTGGAAACGCCAAAACCTACTGAAAATATTCAAGTTGCCCAGCAGTGTAGTGCTGGAAATTTGGAGGATAAAATGCAAAAATCTAATAAGAAAAACGTCAAGAAGGGCAAAAGTAAAACTAATATCACAAAAAGGAAAGACAAGAACAGTAAGAAGATTAAAAGATCAAAAAGCAAGAAATAAGCGAGCCATCTGCACAATAATATATTAAAATGACTTAATAAATATGAAGCTACAATATTTATTCATTTTTTATACATACACACTTTCATATAAATTCAACTATTCAACTTTAAAAAAAAAAACAAATTTTTGTATGTATTAAAATTATAGATAGGTATGTACATATATTATCCTTGCATATTTTTAATCAGTCTGCGAAATCGTTCTTTTCTAGCTGGTCTCGGAGAATTTCGGATACGTGATCTCAACGATGAAATAAATAAACTCATGCGTGAGAAACGACATTGGGAGGTGCAAATAAAGGCACTCGGCGGTCCAGATCACGCCAGAGTTGGCCCGAAAATGTTGGATCAAGATGGCAAAGAAGTTCCTGGTAATAGAGGGTACAAATACTTCGGCGCTGCTAAAGATTTGCCCGGTGAGTTGTTCAATTTCTGTGCTGCCTGATTTTATTAATATCATTATATTGCCATTTGCCGATTTTTCGATGGAATAATTAGAATCGTGAAGCTTACCATAGTAATTTTTTTTTCGTATAAAATAAGTCAATCGATTTGTCTTCTATTCTTTTTAATGTTTTGCGGTCAGCTTAGTAACTTTATTTGTAGATTTTGCGATTTTAGTCTTTATAAATAAAATTCAATCAAGTGCCATTTTTAAAAGGGTTATTTCAAAGAAAAAATCGGTTAGTTTCAAAATACATGATGATCCGTTGGTGTAAGGATGGGTTGCATGGCAAGTGGTACACCTAGCCACACTTTTTTTGTAAAACAAGTTACAACATTGACAGAAAGATAACTAAAAATCGTGTAAATCGAAATGACTGGCTTCCTTGTTTGCCATCCATAAGATAATATAATCATTTTGTTCATTTATAATCCTGTTACAGGAGTCAGGGAGCTGTTCGAGCAGGAACCGCCGCCGCCGCCGCGCCGCACGCGCGCCGACCTCATGCGCGATGTGGACGCGGATTACTACGGCTACCGGGACGACGACGACGGGCTGCTCGTGCCCTTCGAGAGAGTCGCCGAAATGGAAGGTTTAGAAGTCCTCCACATTTCGGATCACTGTTTTATAGCAAACTAACTTTTGCCTGCGACTTTGTCCGCGTGGAATAGTGTCTTTTGCAATAAAAGTATCCTAGGAAATAAAAATGCTGCCCAAAGTCGCTATTCCACGCGGACGAAGTCGCGGACAAAAGCAAAAAAAATCCTTTTTTTTTTAAAGTATCCTCTAATAACTCCAAGAATATGTGTACAAAGTTTCATGATTATCGGTTAAGTAGTTTTCGCATGAAAGTGTAACAAACAAACTTACATTCACATTTATAATATTAGTAGGGATATCACAATTGTAGTAGGCACATCACGTTCAAGTATTAATTTATCGTTGGTTATATTTACTTATAAAAATTAATTCAATTGTATATGTATGTATGTACATTGCATTTCTATTTTATCTGAACTTCAGCAAAAACCCGCGCAGTAGAAGAATGGAAGAAGAACAAGGAACAAAATAAAGACCAAGAGACGACAGAAGAAGAGAACATTTATCCAGAAGACGTAAGTGCCATTTGCTATGGATTGCTCAGCTCATATAAATGTCTCGGTTGGACCAGATTGTTTGTTTGTAGATATTTTTGGAATCAAATATTATTAATTCAAAATGTTAAATAGTAAGGTTTATTGTGATTTCTAGCAAGCAACTTCCAAACTGGTCGGGTAATGTTAAATTTTTTTATTTTTTTCTGCGCAACGTTTATATCCTTTCAAATTTTTCTAAGAACCTGTTATGCTAAAAACTACAAATTTTAGTTCTCGATATGTTATCTAAAAGCAGGCATAAAGTTTTGATTCTTCGAAAAATAGCAATCGTATTCAAAAGAATCACAAGATAAGTACAAGTTGCGTTACGACGTACAGGCCATATTGGGCATTACATAAAATATTCATAGCATACCTACCATATTTTTTAGATAGCAATGAATGCCAATGTTTTTTTTTCCAATCAGCCGGACGATAGACGGTTAGACGACGAGGAGGAGGAGGGCGCGAGCGGGCGCCTGGCGTCGCACGCGGCCGTCCCCTCGCAGCGCGACGTCGAGGAGGCGCTGCTCCGGCGGAAGAAGCAGGAACTGCTCGAACAGTACGGCTGTCTAGACGTCAAGATGGAACAAAGCTGACACTGGCAGTACATTTTTATTTAAGCGGCAATAAAATTTACTAGAAACTCGTTATTTTTAATAAAAAAAAAAATTAATAACATCTTTATACAATTTACAATACAATACATAACTTTTTAAGTTATTTTCTGATGTAATATACACTGGAGATAAAAATGTAACATAATTATTTGTCCTATTGGCGGCATGCGTACTGTATGCATTAATATGTACTAGCTGTGGATGGGTTAACGAAATGAAAAACGGAACTTGAGTTGCCATGTTTTATTTATGAACAATTTTAGTAATTCATCGCATAAATTCACTTTTAAGCAAAATATACACAAAATTGACAACATCGGGTCCAGTGATGAAGCTGCCACTGACCGTGTCACTTTAATATAACCAAGCTGTAGTGTAGTTCATCTTCCGGCCCCACACAAGCGTCTATTATAGATACATCTAGCTAGGAACAGCTTGCACTGGCTCAAACGAGTAACGGTCTAAAGTAAACAATGCATCTTACACCTATGAAGATGTATTAGACTTCGCTTGTAATACATCTAGAGGGGACACAAATCATTCGTCTTACACGGATCATAACCAACATACATTATATTATCTACGCTTATCCCAAAACAAATCTGATATACATATACGTGATCAAACGATGAACCATCTCTAGTTAATTAAAATTTTGGACTCAATGATGAGGTCACACCATTATATGACCAATATGTATATTGTTTACTTTTGACCGTAAAATAGCTATGCTGCGAATGTAACCATTTGTAAATTATGAAAATAATTTGACAACAACTGACAGTTACACGATTATATCCTACACGAGGAATGTACAAACTAAACGCCATAGAAAACTCACAGTATCCTCTCGTTATCATAAACTCCTCGAATTCAACAATTCTTGTAAACCAGTACAGGATATACGAAAAAAAATTATGACGGATTCGTTCAAAAACTCCCTCTACTGTGCCCCTGCTTATTTACAAAAACAACTATGGTACTGACATTGGAAATTAAATTAAAAATTATAAGCAGTCTTCTATATGTCCAGATTTCATGCCGATTGGGCAGATATACATATATATAATATATGATGTTTGTATTACCATAGATATATAGATATTTCAGTGTTTTTCTGTGGCAACCGCTACATGGAATTCTAACTTGGATGCTACAGACAAAGACTATTTTGCGAAATATTACTATATTATCATTGTGGCTGCATACAGAACCGTTTCTCTAGTGCAAGATTTCTTGCCCCATGGGAGACCCATAATATTACTTTATTCATGGATGAATCCGACACTGCTGGAATTTAACTACAATATACAATGAAAAATATAACTTGTACCATAAGGGTTCTGCGTTCAAATGATAGTATGCAAGAATATAACATTCATATTTACCTATTCTCATACAAAAGAATGCAAACATACTGAATAAATATACATATATTTTTATATATTCATTTACATACAATGGTGGTATTACTAGCGGATTGCTAAGTGATTTTTTAAAATTAATTTGTCTGATATAAAAGTTTATATTTTGTATACATAACCATACCTATAGTAAATAATAAGGTGCTTTATGAGTAACGTAATTGCTTTATCTATGTAAGTACCATATCAGACTTTGTCTGTTGCCCACACCCTACCCTCTACACAATTCCAAAGTTGGAATACAACCCCATCTGTTTCTCATACACTCTTCTACATAATAATATAGAACACTAATATGTATTGAATTAATCTCTCATAAAACATATTGATGTTGTACATTACATAACTTATTACAATGAAGAAAACACTGGTTAAACTAGTATCTTGTGGAGTAGCAATATGGAACTATAACCAGCCTGAACTGGTTACATTTGAACAAAAATCTTTAAACCTCGACAGAGGTTTTCTAAACCTCTTGAAATGTGAGAACTTCCGGTCAGAGGTACAGAGCCTGCTTATCTTCCCCCACCCCTCTGCGTTGAAACTGCCTGTACAAAGCCTCGGATTCATTAGGGATCAAAGTGCGCAACATGCCCAGAATGCGAAGCGAACAATGTGTTCCAGAACAACTCACAACTCATAAGTACGATCAATTGAAGTAGTTAAATTACCCCGCCATCTCGACATGTTGAGGGGCACGCTACGAGCACGGCCACACTCGGCGATGCGGGAGTGGCGGGCGAGCCAACGGGCGGCAACATCAAACGAGTCCCGCGGCCACCGACAACTTTACATCTGCACGTACCGTGTTGCACACGTAATTCGTCCCAATGAATCCGTGGCCTAACCTACCCACCCCCGCTAGTAAGGGGTTACTTGCAGTTAAACACTACACTAACAACTACATCCAAATAATATCCAACTCACGCTTATCGTCAATAAAGTATGCTACTATTTTCTATTTGACTGTATCCGACATGAGTTTCGACGAATCGTTGTCTATGTATACACCAACACTATGTGCACCGTTTTTAACACCTGAACGTAATATCGTATAGCTTCACTTGTACCGTGGGGGTGTACTACACTCCTCTGCCTACCCCTTAAGGGGATTACGGGCGTGATGTTAAGTTTTTTTTTCACTTATACTCACACTCGTAAATTATTTAATTACTTCAACACATATATAAATAGTCTACACTTGCACGAAACACCAAATACAAATTATATAAAACATCTATCTTTACAACTATCAATACACATGAGGGTTACTGAATTTCCTTTGTTCGCAGTAACAACGATATTATAATAATTTCAAGGGCCATGCAATGACGTGCATCGAACCTGCACATATTATGAGTTCCACTGAATTTTATATTGTGTGATATTATGGCACTGTGATCGAAAAGCTAATGCGAAAACTGGTGTGGCGCAATCTTCGATTGACTATCGATAGATTGTCTACTGTCGTGAAGTAGGAAACTAGTCGGTATATCGATAGTATTGACATTACAATACTATCGATATACCGATAGTCGGATAGTATCTATCGAGAAATAAATTTTGTTTATGAGGACCAATACGATAAATCGATAGTCACTGTTCTGACGACTAGTTTTGAAGGACAAATGTCTATATATATAGTGAGACAATCAAAAGGAAACCCATATGACAAATGTTCATTTTCTTACAAAACATATTTTTCAATTGCAATCATAGACTACAACGTCTAACCTAGTTAAGCATCGAGACTATTACGCTGTTAACTTTTACGATTACCTAAGTTTATATTACTACTAAACGACAAAGTATCCATAGAATTAGACTGTAGTCATACAAACATTAGATTACACAAAACGAATACAATATTTGAGAGTTATCTTAAGCAACCGCAAACATTGACACGTATATCGTTGCTATTAAGTTCGACAAGTATTTTATTCATCTATATATTAATATTAACATTATAGGTTGATTATTTTAAATTATTCAAGCGACCTATGTATTCGTTTCGAATACGTTATGTAAATTATTGAATACTGTGCTATTTCTCTAAGGGGGTATAAAATGTTTCGATATACCTACATAATGGTATGTGACATTTTTATATCTTTACAGTATAGCTAATGATGCAAATATAACATATACTAGCATGTGTTACTTTTAGTATAAGAGATAATTTCAATATATAATATAGAACAAAATTTTTGCCTAAATCAGTAAATTTCTTAAATTATCCGTGGCACGTATGTCGCTACGACTTTTTGTGAATCACCAGTATTTTTTAAAAAAAAAGAAAAGTGTATTGTCTATGAATTGAAAGATTTTCAAAATTAACCTTGTATTTTTCAGAGATGAATACGTATACATAGATGCGGCTATAATTATACTGCTCAGTTTTTTTCTACATCGTAACATAACAGATCAATGAACAATGATTTATCAATATATAGGTATGCGTGTATATTCAATTGGAAGCTCTTCCCCATTACAAGTAAAAAAAATAACCCTTTCTGCATTTACATTCACTATTAACTATACGGCTGCGAAAAGCTATATTGTATACATATATTCCATACATTCATAACTAATTAATACTATATAGATATATCTATTGGGGCGTTAGGACTGGAACAGGTTCTGTTGCTTGGCGTCGTTCTCGAAATCGCTCCAAGCGTTGTTCAGTTCCATGAATATCATCTTGGCCAGGTTCTCGTTCGGAGTTCCCATTTGCTGTGAAATATACTTGTGGATATTGTATACATGGTATGTAGAAGTATTGTTCATAGCACAATAGGTCGCTAGCAGTTTGTGTGGCAGATTTTCTTTATTTTCCATAGAATTATCTGTGTTTCAAGAGGTCACATTGAACAGTCAGTTTGGATTGTGTTAACACATCGTATGTTTCACATTTGAAGCATGCTATTACTTCATTTGAATTGTTACATACGACATTTGTTAAAATTATGTTAGCGGTTTAAGAGTCAGTTTTAATGTTTTGAGCGTGGCTGTTATAATGTGATGATGAATATACTCATAAGCGTAGTCATTGATGTAGATGGATTAGCGTACAGTGGTGAATGTGCAGTGGTGAGTGGCGGAGTGATGAGTATGAGTGGTGAGTGGCGGAGTGATGAGTATGAGTGGTGAGTGCAGGGTGATGAGTATGAGTGGTGAGTGCAGAGTGATGAGTATGAGTGGTGAGTGGCGGAGTGATGAGTATGAGTGGTGAGTGGCGGAGTGATGAGTATGAGTGG
>DWDX01002011.1:0-16392 GCA_018245675.1 Agara michaeli | reverse complement strand
TTGACAGTTTTGTGTTGGTTTGAAATATACGTTAATTTTGGTCTCACTGATTGAAGATTATACTTTTAATTTCATTTGCATTTCTTAAATTTGTACATCGTAAATTGCAAAATAAGCATCGAACTAATATAATGGTGTAGTCGCGTTGCGCTGCCGGCTCGTGAGTGACGTGCGTGTGCGTGTGTGCGTGCAGACTCGTCGTACGCGGGCGGCGTGCAGTGGGAGCAGCCCACGGGCTCCATCCTGTGGATGGCGCCCGAGGTGATCCGCATGGACGAGCCGGCGCCCTACACCTTCCGCTCCGACGTGTACGCGTTCGGCGTCGTGCTGTACGAGCTGCTGGCCGCCGAGCTGCCCTACGCGCACCTCAACAACAAGGACCAGGTGCCGCCCTCTCCTCGCCGTACTCGCAGTCCCTCTCCCGCAGACCTGTTTAACGTCGGTCGCAGACGTTCTCGAGCGGTAGCCGTCACTCGTGGCTTCTGTCTGTCTACTCTTTTACCAAAGAAATTAATTACAAATACATAGTAATAATCGACTGCAAGTCTCGATCCGATCGACTCGCGTCAGGAGCGAAAATTGTTGAGATTGAACCTTGTCCCGTGTGAGTAACATCAGTAAGTTCCGTACTGCGGTAATATAACGAGCCACAGAGAGGGTCGCACTGAGGTCGCGTGCGCGTGTGCAGATCCTGTGGATGGTGGGGCGCGGGCTGATCCGGCCGGACGCGCGGCGCGTGCGCGCGGACGCGCCTCGCGCGCTCAAGCGGCTGTTCGAGGACTGCGTGCAGTTCGCGCGCGACCAGCGGCCCTTCTTCCGCCAGATCCTGGCCGCGCTGGAGGCCATGCTGCGCGCCATCCCCAAGATCACCCGAAGTGCGTCCGAGCCGCAGCTTAACGGTCAGCTACACGCGTCCGACGATTACTTGACATATAACTGCGCCTCGCCTAAGACGCCGGTCAATTTCCACTTCGGCTCGGACACGAGCTTCCCGGCCTTCTTCGGGTAATTATCTCCGCTCGTTGCTCTCTCCCTCTCTCTCTCTCTCCCTCTCCTCGGCTCTCCTCCTTCTCGCGGCCGCCCTCCGACGCGTCGCGCTGCGTGGACGTCACACGTGCAAAACGCCGACCGCCCCGCGACCGTTCAGCGACGCACGTGAAAGTTAACGCACTACGTATCGTCTGAACGCAACGCAAACAAACAACTTCATCGAACCGTGGCAACGGAAGCGTGACAATATTAACACTACGAACCGGTAGCTGCTGTGATTATCCTCAATAAATTAATGTCTTTTATCCGGTTATGCTTTTGCATCGCGGATCCTTGCGTTTCACGAGCGGACTCAGTGTCAAAAGGCATTCCGTAGCAGTGAACGCAGACTAGCTCCAGGTCGGGAAGGTCGCTCGGTTTTGAAACGTCAAAACGAGCGTCCGCTTGTCCGTTCGATCCTCAATCGACTCAGCCCGCCGACCGGCGGAGTGTATATTCGATACGCGGAGTTCGAGTGAACGGTATAAAAGTTGTCATCGTCGTGAGACATGTATATTTTTTGCACGTGTGATGTCAACGAGCCGAGTAATTGTAGTTGGATCAGTCTCGCGTAGTGTCGCGCCTCGGGAATGTTAATTAATATCATTATTATTATCACCGATGTAACTAACGCAGTCGGACATGTGTCGCAAGTGTAACATTATTACATGTGTTTAGATACTATTCGCTTGTTATACTATTCGTTGCTTGCGCGATAATCGCGGTCCGTGCGCGCTGCGCGTCGGGCGACATCGAAACGCGAACGTCGAGGTCCGTGCGCGCCATCGGCGAGCCCGGCTCTCGCTCTGATACTGCCTCGTGTCTGAGCTCCCATAATACGATTTGATAATAATAAGTCGCCTCGAGACGAGGGATGTTACACCAAAATAACAAACATCCGGGAATAGTCCTATATCTATTGATCTATCTTTAAATACTACTTTTACGAATCGAGAGGCGGATAGCGACAGAAAAAACATAGAAAAAATTTCTTAATCCCTACATTATTTATTCAAGATGTTAATTCATAATACGAAGTCGACTATTAAACAGCGAATGGAGCATGAGACGAGAGGACGTGACAAATAGCGGAATGTGATAAGCCGTTGCATGCGTAGCGTGGACTCACCCTAGGCATATTTTGATACGGTTTGACAATGCTTCCACTTTTCGGAGTAACACGACCGAATTAGTTTTTATTTCTGTATTAATCTCGACACCGACGCGATCGAGACCTCGATTGTCGCGCGAGCTATAACCTAATAACGCGTAGTTGTAGTTCATTCATTCTTAAATTCCAACTCTATTAAATTTAAACTTAACCACGGTTCTAACTCATCGAGGACGGCGAACTGGCCTTCGTATTCTCAAAAATTTTACCATTCCCTTGAATATATTCACATCGACACGATGTAACCGCCCCCGGACCGCTCGCTGGATTAATTTGGACCGTTAAAGACGGTAAAGGCATCGTCGAGGCGAATATTCGCGTGCTCAAATTGCACCGCGACGCACGGAGAGGCCGACGCGAGTCCGAGGGACGCTCGAGAATACGGAGGGCAGTTCGCGTTTCGCAGGCACGTGCGGGAAGCGGTCGATTAAAAGAACGCAATGCTATTCGTTTCAGGCTGCCGGTACCGAACCAACGGCATGTTTAGCGTTGTCGAAGATCGCCGAGGAGCACTCGCCGCGCCGTACGTCGTCCGAATGTATCGCGCGTGTGAGGACGCGTCGCGCGCGCCGCGTAGGGCGAGCCGCCGGCGGCCGGCGACGAGCCGACTTCGTACCGTTTCGAATATTCATTCGTTCCGCGTCAATAGGAACTCACGATTTTAAAACTAAACCGACCCGCTGACGACACTTTATACGAACGTAGCCGTAAATTAGATTGGAAACCTACCGCCGCTATGAAGGGATTACAGGAAGCCGCTTGAGACGTTTATGTAGAATATTAAAATGCAAATACTCGACTGTGAACCGTTGCCGTCGTGTAAATGTCGTCGGGCGGCGCCGGGCACGGCGCGCGCTGCCACTGCGAGACGCGCCGCCCGACTTCTCATGTTCGCTTCATCCGGATTTATCATTTTCTGAATGTGACGTAATTCTTTAAAGCTACCAGCTAGGCTCTCGTCGGGCAAACTCGATGCATGGTCGACGTCGGAATCGCGATACGTAAATATCAATATATACGATCCGTTGAACAGCAGCATCGCCGCGTCACACGAGTGCTCCCCTAGTACAGTATCCTTGCTGAACGAAACGAAAGGATTTGCTCTCTCCCTCTCTCTGTCGAATCGCCGCTGGAGCCGCGATGACGTCACGGCGAGGAAGCTAAGTCGTAACAGATAACGTACGTCCCCACGGCGCGGGACGAGCGGCGTCCGGTCCGGCTACACGTGCCCGCCCCCCGGCCGGCGAGGGGGGGGGGCGCGTCTCGCTCAGCGACGTTGGAGACGTGTTCCATTTGTTTTTATTGTATGCTGATTGCAGATGGCCGCAGTATGCGGGACTTTCCGTCAGGTGGACAGGGTGCTCGTAGATTTGATAAACGAATGTTTCGGAACGCGTCGGTGTAGCGCCGCGCGGGGAGCGGGGACCCGGGCGCACGCCCCCTCCCGCACCAAGATGACAATGCCGCGTGTAACTGGTAAGTTGATCATTCATTTAACATAATCACAAGTGATTCAGGTCGTGTGACACGCGAACAGACAAACGAATGTTTCCCTGACGATTGTAGTCGTGTCATATTGTGTTACTCGTATGTCGAGGGACCGATCATATTGTGTTGCGGATCTTATGTCAAGGTTTTATTTTAAACCGTGATATAAAACCTTAGTAATACGACGATAGTAAAGAACTGTTATAATATTGTCATCGCTGAAATATAATAATAATATAATCAGGGTGTTGTGATTTAGGGCATCCCGGTATCCATTGGCGCCGAATCGATTTAAGCCGAACTTCTTTCTGAGGCATTCCCGGAGCGCTATGACGGGACACTCTTCAACAAAAGCTGCTTCGACTTCTGTGCGTTGCGTATTTCCTTGGGCAATTTTTTCTGATTCCGCGTCCATAGATATGGGGAATCCCTCGACCGTCTAATACATTCTCTTTGTACGTTTTCACTGTACTGTTCAAGTGATAAACGTAATTTACACTCCGATTGACTCCACGAATAGAATTATTAGTAATTGACCCGCTGCGATGTGTACAAGACGTCACAGGCGTAGTGGCTGTGGGGGCGTGATGGAATTCTCACGCGCTCCTCCCCCAAAAGTGTTTAATCTGTATTCTAATTATTTATATAAATGATTTCTAGCAACGTCAGTGTTAAAAATGTACCACCTTGTCCCACTCTCCTCTACCGCTGCTAGTGTCCTCTGTTGCCCCACTGCGGGGCGACTCCCGGCTGCGCCTGTGACTGCAGCCAATTTTTCGACATGTCTTATATTTGTTTTTGCAAAAATATAACAACCGCTGTATATTGTCTATAATTATACGATCCGGGCCATATGGCTCACATTTAATATTCAATAAATACACATATTTGCGCAATTTGAGACGTCGGGTCAAACGTTTCCTTCCCTCCCCCTGCCCCGGCGGTGTCGCGTCGGGGTACTAGTCATTATTGTATTGTGCGTCGGCCCTCGGGAGGTAATGTACTTACCGCTCGCGACCGACCACGTGAGGTCCGAGCGGACTGTCGCGCCGCGGCCTCGAGTAGCGACAGGCGTGACCATTGTGAAGGTTTGAAAAGCAATAACTCATATTCTAAATGGATTTAATATTAACAGTGTTATTCTATAAGCGCGGACCGTGCGCCGAAGTCTCGGTACTTATATAAGTAACCTACGAGTGAGGAGTGAAGGTATAATAAATATTTTAAGGAGATCTCTAATGGTTTCGCTTAGGAATAGTGCACGTTGATTGCCGCCTTAAAGACCGCATACTCGATGTAGAGCAGACGTCGATCGATATGAAGATTATTTTTCTCGTAACTATTTTTATACAGCGCAACGTACGACATAATAACCTGTTGAAAGTATTATTTGTGTAAACGAGGTTACACGCGCACTGGCGCCGACGTCGACGCGACGCCCATGCGACTTGCGACCGTTCGAATGTGGAATATCGAGGATTGTCCAAATGTTGCCAGTGCGAGTGCGCGTCGAACTTTAAAACGAACCGATCCGTTCGTGGTGAGGGCACCAGAATTATTTATTAATTATTAATAATAAATTAATGTAAATAACTCGATAAGGACCTTGTGTATACAGTATAACTAGTTTTAATGCATAATTATTAATTTTAAGGATATAATAAATTATTGTTTCGATTTAACTAATGAAGTTTATTTTACACCTACACAGCTGTAAGAATATTTTTGAACTATTTGACGCACCCATCTGATCTTAAATATAGCTTTAAATATAGTACAGACAATTTTACAATCAAATAGAATCTGCTTGTGCCCATCACTGTATTATTTGTGTTGTGTGTGCTGTGTTGACATGTGTCATCAAACGTTCCCCAAATGGCAAATGAGCGCGAGTATTGTGAATGTCTACATTTTATTACCTACAAATAAAAATTGTCCATGAAAAGATGTATTTTTAAGAGACAAACAGTTCGAAATAACGTAAATAAAACAGATAAGTTAATAAGACCTAAAAATTTATTATTCATTTATGTAATGTATGTCAATGTAACTTAAAATATTTGAGAATAATAAGTAATGAACAACACATACCTTATAACAAACATGACATATGAAATGCTAATGAGATGTATGTAATTGAGATTTTCCACCGACAATAGTTTGTAGTTGTGGACGAATTTTACTTGTACCAATTATTAAAAGAGATTTAAGATGCTCGTCAGTTAATTTAGATCTGTATACATTTTTTGTGTACTTCATTTTGGAGAAGGTTTTCTCACACAAATAAGTAGTACCAAAAACGGAAAACAGCCCACGAGCAAATTTATGCAAATTATCAAATTGTGTCAGTGTAAGACTCTTATAAAATTCCAACAAAGATGAGTTTTCATATTTGTTCTTAATTATATCACTGCACTGAAGATCAATCATTTCCATTTGAAGTTCCGGGGCTAGGGTTTTAATGTCAGCATCAAAAGGATTCTGAAAAATCTTAATTTGATTCGCAATGGCATCAAAGTCCGAGAAACGAGTATCAAAATTTATCTTCAAAGCACTCAAAGTTTCGATTGCAAAATCGATAGGAAACTCAGTCTCAGTAGTGTGGCTGAATATTTCACATGTTTTAAAATGTGAAAAACATTTACTTCGTAGTTGTGATTGAAACAGTATCAATTTCATCCGGAATGACTTGATATTAGTGTATAAATCAGGAAGATGCTGGTTTTCTCCTTGCAATCTCAAATTCAGTTCGTTCACATGTTTTGTCAAATCAACATAGAATGCTAACTTCCATAGCCATGCGTTGTTTTTTAATTCAGTAAGAGGGCGGTGCTTAGTAAGAGGAGTTCAAAAAAGCGCTGAAGGACTTTCCCACAGCTAAGCCAGCGTACGGCAGTATGATAAGGTAAGTCTGTTTCTCCAATCTCTGCAATAAATTGTCGGAATTGTCGGTGATTCAGCCTAAAAGATCTGATGAAATTAACAGTTGATATGACTGGTTTCAGAACGTCAGACATATCCAAACATTTTCCGCACAAAGACTGTTGAAGAATGATACAATGTAAGACTAATGGTTTTGAGCCGCCGTCATTTTCTACAGCCTTTGACACAAGAGCGACCACTCCTTTATCTTTCCCACTCATGTTTTTGCCTCCATCAGTTGTGACATATTTCAAATTTTTCCATCGAAGGTTCTTTTTATTAATGGCCATTTCAACTCCTTTAAAAATATCGGTACCAGTAGTTGTGCCGTGAATACTATACATATCGAGAAGTTCTTCGTGCACTTCATAGCTTTTATCTACTCCTCTAATATAAATCAACACCTGAACAGTATCTGACACATCCGTTGACTCATCCGAGGCCAAAGAAAACCACTCAACATGTCCATTTTTGTCGAACAGTTGAGAGGATATATTTTCAGCGATGTTTTCTACCCTTCGAGCCACAGTGTTTGCTGACATACTGACAGTTTTTAATAAATTTACCTTTTCAGGGCACATTTCTTCGACTACTGCAATTATGCATTCCATCATTTGATCATTTCTCCATCGGTGAATGGTTTTCCACGTTTTGCAATTTCGAGAGCCACACGAAAGCTGGCACGAGTTGGCACCTCTTGTTCAGTTTTGACTTTTGTAAATAAAGATTGCTGCGATTTCAATCCGCGCTTCAAAGCTTCGAATTTTTCTGTCCGCACAATTCCTGTATATTTTGAGTAATTTTGAGAATGTTTTGTTTCATAATGACGTTTCATGTTATATTCTTTGAGAACGGCTATGCTTTCATTGCAAATCAAACATAGCGCCTTGTTACTGGACTCAATTACGAAATACTGAATGTTCCACTGATCTTTGAATTTTCTGCATTCACTATCAATTTTTCGCTTCTTTTCCATTCTACTAAATCACACACAAAAGCAACAATTCAAATCAAATCAAAATACTGTTACACGCACAAACTTGTTTTAAGGAGGTACGCCCTATTTATATATTCCAATTACTGCCATCTAGAAGTGAGTGGAAGACACCAGAACTTTCTAGAACCAACGATATTATTCTGTACCTGCTATTAGCGCCATCTGTTAGCGATCGAAGGTACTACCTATTTCCGCTTGTGCCCACCAGCTGTCGTGTCACGTTACTACTCATGGCTCGTACTCTACAATGAATCTAAAAATTACAGATAATGACAGGAAAATTAATAATATGCAGTGTTGCCATCTTGGCCCTCGGAACTTACTGGAGTAATCAGTATGGCCCTAAGGCTGGAAAGTTTGGAGACCCCTGATCTAGAGTACTGATCTTCGCATTTCTGCTCTTCTTCTGTCAATATGACTCGTCGAGCCGAAGACTTATCTGACTCTAACTCCCAAAAACTTCGTATAAGCTCGTTAATGTCGGTGTGTGCCACAACGCTACAGCATACTGGGTTCATCATATTCCTTTGACTTCACCCGATAAAATCCAGCCAAGTTTAGTGTTCTGGGCGACGGGTGTGCCTGGTGGACCTTTCACCAAGCCCTCCTGGAGGACTTCTCTAACCACTCTTGTGCTTAGTAAGAGGTCTATCCTGCCCGGAGTATCGAACGTGGGGTCAGCCAATTCTAGGGAATTAAATGAAGAAGAGAAAACCTGAACGATCTTCCGTTCAGGAAGATGTGAAGTTAGTCTTTTTAAGACAAAGGCACTAACTGATAACACAAAGGTGGGATCTATGCGTGATTGAATCTTCAATCTCATAATCCACCTTGAGGGCATTGCAGCACCCTCATCATCGCCTAGTCGGAAGATATCGGTGTGAGCAGACGTTTTTCTAAGATCGAGCAACTGGACCGCGGCCTCTGTAATAAAAGAGACCTGAGAGCCCTGATCCATGAGGGGTCTTAAAACAACACAAGTACCAGTCCTTGACTCGACGTCGACCAGGGCTGTGGCTAACAGTCCGTGGTTGTGAACATCTGCGTAGCAACAAACCTTAGTGGTAATCTCGCTTTGGGGCGACGCGACCGCGGCTGCAACCACGGCTTTAGTATCTGGTGCTGCATTGACTGTTGCATCAGAATTAACATAGTTTGGGTGAAGTAGTGTGTGATGTTTTCTTTTACATAGATGGCATTTAGTGGCTTGACGGCAAGAATAAACATTGTGGTTTTTGGCAAGACAATTAAAGCATAATTTATTAACACGCGCATATTCACGGCGAGAGTCAGTGTCTTTCTTTGCAAAGTCCTTACAATTGCATAATTTATGTTCACCTGAACATAATACACATATTTGAGATGATACATGGAATGATTTAGCATTAATTTGATTCACCTTAGGCTTTACCGACTTGGTATCTAAATACTCTAATGACCTAAACCTTGATTCCAAAAATTCTTTAAACTCCTTAATGTTAGGCAACTCATCCCTTGAGCTCATCTGCGATTCCCAAAGCTTGCGCGACTCAAAATCTAGTTTGCCGCTTATAATAGAAACAACAATGGCGTCCCACGAGCTAATATCAATACCAAGTGTACTCAAACCCTGAAGACAATCTACTGTAGTGTCTAACAGATTTTTTATAGATGATGAAGACTCTTTGGAAATGGTTCGTTGATTAAAAAATCGTTTTAAAATACAATTACACAGAAAACGTTTGTTGTCATAACGCTTTGTTAAAATGGACCAACATTCCTTATAATTAGACGCAGTTACTGGAGCATGACGCAGTAATTGCTCTGCTTCACCTGACGAGTGACCCTTTAAATAATGCAGCTTTTGGACATCATCTAAAGCTTCATTTTTATCAATGAGTGAAAGAAACAAATCGCGTAATGATGTCCACTCTAAATACTGCCCTGAAAATGTAGGCAACGAAATTTTTGGTAGTTTCACATTTGATTGTAACCTTCCTAATGGTTTACTTCCACTACCTGCCGATGTGGTCGGTGTCACTCCGGTGTTACTACGTAAAAGCTCCTTTAACTCTGTCTTATACATTAAACAAATTTCTTCCGTCTCATCATAAATCTCGTTTGTCAAATATGTGTTTTTTGCATCATCCGCACTAACTAATTCTATAATTTCCTTGTGAATGTTTATGAAATCTTGCCACCTGTCTTCCAGTGATTCTAATCGAGTTTCTACATACGTTTTTGTGAGTCTATCTGTTGGTGATATTTTGAAATTACTTCTGGCTTTTTCAATTAATTTTTTATTTTCTAATTGTACTTTAACATGAGATTCCATAATTGTCAACTATTATTTCTAGAAATCCTTTCAAGTTATTTGAATTTGACTGTAAAATTACAAATGTTAATCAACTTCAAGTGTCTTAAACTTGAACTAAATTAAACAATCACAACTCCGACCCAACACAAATATTCTAAGTCCAACAAATGCAGTAAAAATTTACAAGTGTTTTAGCTAATACAAATTTCAAGAAAATATTCCAAGTCTCAAGAATGCCACATAGAACTAATTTTGAAATTATCAATGTCCAAAAACACTGCTCACAAAATATTCAAAGTCAAGTTACTCACGGTTGTTGTTGTCAAGCCAAAGTCCAAACCTTCTTTTTTGTTCACTTCACTATGCACAGCTATCACTATGCACTATCTTTGTCCGCAAAGTGAGTACAATTAATAATTCGATGAATTTTATTACAATACAGACAACATGCACTTGTAGTTGCTTGTAATATCATCTTAACAATCAGTTGCTTACCATTGATAGTTACATTAAAATTTTTATGATTAGGTTTAGATTTTAAAAATTCCAAAGCTCTATAGCGACTTATTGTAAAGTCCTTGAATTGGTCGAGCGTAGGTAATTTGTCAGATTCTTTAGTACTAGTTACTTTTAATTCCCATTCTTTCCTGGTTTCAGAATCTAATTTTAATGTAAGAATATGAATTATCAAAATATCCCATGACTCGATGTCTATTCCCACATTTTGTAAAGCACCTAAACAATATGTAGTAGTATCCATTAAGTCTTTTAAAGCACCAGCCGATTCGTGACTTATATTTCTCGGACTTAAAAGCCTTCGCAAAATACAGTGTGAAAGGTATTTTTTATTGTTATATCTCGATTCTAGCTGAGTCCAACATCTCTCATAGTTTGCTTCAGAGATTGGAATTTGTCTCAGCAACTGTTCGGCTTTCCCACTCAAGTAACCTTTTAGATTTCAATTTCTGTACCTTATCCAAACCCTTATGTTTATCAATTATTGAAAAAAATAAGTCGCGAAACGTTGGCCATTCGGTATATTTACCAGAGAATGTAGGTATCGTGATACTTGGTCATTTTATATTACAATCTATTTCTTCAACTTCATTCTTATTGGACGCCTGAGGTAGGTACTAGATTGGTTAGCGACATTGCAGTTTTAATTTCACATTTTAACACTAAACCTTCCGACAATTCTTGTATATCTATTCCTACCGCGTGCGGTCCAATTGACCAGTAATTAAAAATTTTCACTTATTTCATTATTCAATGCAGATAATGGTTGATTTGTTGCTAAATGTGTATAAAATAAAGAATTTTCATATAGTTTTGTCCATTTTATTTTATATAATTCTAAAATTCTTTATAAAAAAAAACAAATGAAATTAAAGTTTTATACAGAATGTTATGCATACATAATATACTTTATTTGGCTTTCTCGCATTGTTTACAAATTAGTTTAGTTTGAAATGTGCACTTGCCGCAAACATATTTTTCGCATTTCGAACAGATTTTTGTTGTTTTATAACCTTTACAAAATTTTATTTGACAAGTTTTTCGTACGCACAAATCTGTACTTGTGGACGGTGTTGGTAAATGCTGTTTTTCTTTCGATTTTGTATATGCATCCCCAAGTTCTGTAGCTAACTGGAACAAAAAGTCCTGCCTGGAAATATTTTCACCCGTCGTTTCATTATACAAAATCCAGGCATTTATTCCAGCTAGGTCCAAAATGTTGAAGAATACCTGAAGTGGCCACCTACAACTTTTCGACTTCACGCTGTATTTCCTTGCCATCTGGTCTGCCACATCTACACCAAATTTTGTACTATTATAAAATCTAATAGTTTCCGATATGCGTTTGCTACTTTTTTCTATTTCTATTGAGTTATGTTTGGAACTTAGGACAAGCACTTTTTTTTTCGGCTTACTTTTATACACTGTAAGAGTAATATAATTTGATTTATAGAATTTGCTTGAAAATCTAACCATTTTATCTTTTTTTTCTTTGGCTAACTTTGGTAACTCTCTTTTGTTTCCACGAATTGTTCCAACAATTGTAGTTTATCTTGCAAGTAATTTCTTGGCTAATGAAACACTCGTAAAAAAATTATCTGTTGTTACAGTTCTTCCGCATCCCGTGAAAGGATCCATTAGCTTTAGAACAACGAACTCACCAAGTGGAATTGAACAATCTCTCCTTTCTTCCTTTCCCAAATAGGGAAACCCATTCATTATATATTTACTGTTGACGTCACATGCCAACCAGAACTTTATTCCAAATTTGTCTGGTTTGTTTGGCATATATTGTGTAAATCTACACCTAGTCTTCGACGGAAACAACTGCTCATCAACAGCAATATATGCACCAGGTTTATAACAATTTTGTGAATTTTCAATAAATCGATCCCATATTGTAGATATCATAGAAAATTTATTGGTTTGTAAACGCTGGCTTCTTTCGCTCTTTTTATCAAATCGTATGTACTTCATAATCTCGGTAAAGTCGTTCCGACTCATTGTTTTTGAAAAAAAAGCGGGTCCCCAATTTTTATTCCACAAATATGAGATATCCAAATTTCTCGCCTCATATGCGCCGCGAGCATATAATAAGGAAATAAATGCGTCTAGTTTTGTAGCATTTAGCTCCCATTTAGTCCCCAACACCCTAAATGCTTCTTCTTCTGTACATTTTATAATATGACGTATTATGTGCTGATCAATGATAAGACTAAATGCCGTCTTTATTTGTCCTTTCATTATATGTCGTTTAGCGTATCCTGTTGGTCCTGACATATCCCTAAAAATACAATGCGCTGGTAACCGGCCAAGATTGGGTCTTCCGTCTATTTCTTCCCAGATTGTTCCATCAGCAGCAGTTTCGATGCGTTGATCCTCTAAATCTTTTCACTTTCGGATGACAATAAAACCCTCTTTCTTTTCTGCCCTGAACGCTTATTTATAATATTCTCCTCTTCACTATCGCTTTCTGATTCTAATTCACTTGTAAATAGTTCTTGGTCTATTTCCATGTTTTTTTCAATTACAGAAGTTTCTTGTTCATCATGTTCTGAAAATGTCCGTTATATTTTTTAGGTAATTTGTAATTTTCAAATGCTTTGACATTTTTAGGTAAATATCTACAACCGATACTTTAGCTTCTATTCTTCAAATAAATAATGGTAAAAAAATTGCAAAAATTCTTTTTAGAAGTGCGCTACTTGAGATTGTAATCAATACTATTGTTATCTACTCTTTTCAACTATAAGCGACTCTGAGATAATCGTAAAAAAATTACTTTGAAATAACTTTATAACAGTTTTTCCCACCGGTCATATTGACCGACCGCGGTAGGTAGGCCACATAACAATTTTTTTTTGGAAAAAGAAAAAAATAACTTAAAGTAAAGAGTAAAGAAAATATTATATGCATATTCTAAGAATTATCATATAGTTTAATAACAATATTATAACATTAAAACTGTGTAAATTGGACAAAAAGTTTGAAAAAGGTCAATTTGACCGCTACTGGGAGGTTTAGTGTTAAATATATGTACAGTTCTGCTGTATCGTTATACACATCTTCAGTTGCGTAAGGCAAAGAACTTAACTCTTCAGAACCACAATTTCTGACTATTTCAATGTGGTTGTGACTGAACGGACTGTTCACAGCTCCTCCACAGCCCCTAATCTAGTTTCCAAATACTATATTGTCAACCTATCTTTCGGTGATTTTTTAAAGTTAATTTTTGCCTTTTGGAGTCTATTGCGCAAATGTTCTTGGACCGTTATTAATTTCTTTATCATGGACATTTTGTTGGTTTAGTCATGTCGACAAATATTAAGTATAAAAGCGGTAACCGCATACATAACGACTGACTGTTGGACGTCTAATAATAATGACAGTTTCCTTGCAGTCACTTGCTCACTACATTTCGCCAAAGTTTTAATTTAAGTCCATTTTATTAGAATGTATGGGATGTCCAGACAGCCACACAAGTGAAAACCTTGCACAACAAATTAAAGGCATTATAATATAATGGAATCTACTGGGCAAAATTAATTTCGCAGTGTCTGATAATGCAAACAGTATTTGCAATGCAATAATAAACCAATTGAAATTAAAAAATTATGGCTGTATCGCATATACTCTTAATTTAATCGTAAAAGAAGCCGTTATACCAATCCAAGTAACGATATAAAAAGTAAAAAAAAGTGTCGCACATTTTAAACGTAACAGCTAAGCTACAGAAAAACTTATGAAGTACCAAAGCAACCACATGGGAATGGAACTACCAAAAAAACTGGTCATGGAAGTATACACAAGGTGGAACTCAACTTACCTCATGATTAAAAGGTTTACTGAGGTCAGTAAGGATGTCAGAGCCACTACAGCCGTGATTAACAGAGAATGGCCAATCGTAACAGAACAAGAGTGGGCCTACCTTAAGTTGCTAATAAGTATTTTAGCACCATTCGAAGAAATCACCCCCAGTTTAAGTGGTCAGGACTATGTGACTGGCGGATTAGCAATAGTGTTATGTAATAGTCTTCGTGATATTTGCGAAGACATGTTACAAAGCAGGCATAACATAGACTCGGAGGTGATACAAAGTATTTTAATAAAATTGAAAAGTGGGCTCGATACGCGATTCCAAAACATTGAACAGAGCAAGTCTTTAGCTTTGTGTACTTTGTTGGACCCTCGTTTTAAGTTGGAGATTTTAAAATCAGATACCAACAAACAAGCTATTAAAGAACACTGCTACGAGTTAATGGCAGGCATTTTGTCACGGGAAGTCCAAATCCCAACTACAATGCTTGTTATAGCCTCTAATGCAACAGTTTATGGATCGAGTGTGTGGACTAAAGTAGACGGAACGTAGGGCTCATGCAGTGGTACATATGTCATTATGGTACTAAATAGGGTCTGGCATTTGTCGTAAAATTCTTGGGGGCTATCATTTCCTTGGGTAACTAAAGATAAATCGTTATAGAGTGCTGTCTCGTCCCGTTGGTCAGCGAAATTATTAACTAATGCATTCCTAATTCCTAACCAATTCTCTAGAATACCGTTGGCATTAATGGTGCGGGCAGCAGGATCAGTTATTTTATTCAAAATGTCGTTTATTAGACAAAGATTTGATAACTCATAGCCCGGTACATTTTTTATGTATTGTAAGACTATTTGGTCACAAATTCTTATAAATCTAGTTAGAATATTAGAATATTACGTCCTCAATTGCACCGTTAACTTCATCAACATCTGGTTTACTAATGTCAGGATTTTTTTGATAGCTTGTCGATTGTAATACCTCTGATTCACTAGTTAAAGTTGATTGTGAAATAGCTGAAAGTTCTGTATGTTGAGGCGATGAATGAGATTGTTCTGCGGAGGTTGAAGGCTGGAACTTTATTAATTCAGAAAATAAAGTTTGGTTTGATGGTGTCGGAGATTTTGTTGCGAGTTCAGTAGTTAACTCAGGTACTACCGGTGTATCTGGAGATGAGTTGTCTACACTGAACAACTTCTTGTTTACTCTTTTTTTTTTTAAATCTGCAGGCTAAGAATTGTAGTATTGTTTATTAACGCCTGTGAATGTTTTATGGCATTCCCGGTGATAACCTCCATCTGTATATTCACCAGGTAAAATAATGTTCGCATATTTAAGGTTATGTTTTTTTCTGACTTTCAAAACAGTTTGACACTTCTTTAATGTCTCTTCAGAAAGCAAAATTAATTTTCCCTCACTTTTCTTACAAATAAAACAACTTAATTTGTTTTCATCCGTTTCTTCTGTTTCCATTATAATACTTTGCCAAAACTGAACCACTTATTCAATCAACTTTACAAATTAATTATTCAACGGTTTCTGTACGTATAACAGTTCACACTACACAATATATAAGAGAAATTATAAGTCAAGCCGCAGAATTTTTTTTGCCCACACGATTTAACTTCTTTTTTTATAACTTAGCAACGAGAAAATGACATGTCCTCTAATGAACTAAGTCGGTTAGTTTATAGCGCTAACTAAATATCCTAAAGAAAGCGTCAATTAAAGATCACCAATTATTTTAACTTATCCTTCTTATTTATACATTGCCACCTATAATTTACTAACTCAGCCACGAATTGTATCTACTGATTTTTTTTTCTTAGAAATGGCGCCTAACAAAAATTATACGTCTGAACAAATGGGCCGGGCTATTGAAGAATTTAAAAAAGGCTTAAAGATATCCGAAGCAGCCAAAAAATTTAATGTACCTAGAATAACCTTGTACAATAAAGTTACCGGTAAAAGTCTCATTGAGTGCTCAATGACAGTGCCCAGCCCCATTTTGAGTAAACAAGAAGAAAACATTTTAGAAATCTGGATCAAAGAAATGATGGATAAACATATCCCCGTATCAAAAGAGAATTTATGGACAGTAACTAACGTATAATAGTCGACAAAAACCAAGAAACCTCTTTCACTGACAACAGACC
>DWDX01002010.1:0-16393 GCA_018245675.1 Agara michaeli | reverse complement strand
GTGCACAAGTAACGTATTGCAACAATGTTGCGCGTATGTAGCGGGATATGTAGAATACTTAATAACAAATACTTAAATACATAATATATTGTTGCGGCGCAACCAATAGTAAAACAACAACAACATACCATCACGCCACGTCCCTAACGGGGTAGGCAGGGCGCACCGAGTGCCAAATATCTCTGTCCTTATAAACCTGACGTGCTTCGTCTACATTCATCACTCTCTCCATGCATACATAATTGTATAGTATTTATTAAAATTCCATTGTCTAGTATTAAATTTGTAATTATTATTTAATAATTACATGGTATGTATAATTTAAAAAAATGTGTTATGAAATATTTCATTTATTTCGTAGACATCGTGGAATGCGGTGTTTGTTGCGAAAAGGTTGTAGGAAGGCTATGGCGGGACCACGCCATGTCGGAGCATTACAACGTGGCCTGGGTTGTTGGCGATAGACCTATAGTGAGTTGGGTACCTTTAACAATTGATTATTGTACTAGAGATGACCATTATTTGAAATGCATAAAGTTTATTCAGAATTCTCTCTAAGTATAAATATATCGTTTAAATATTACGTAACGTGTTTGTTACTCAAACTGCAACTCGCTACCCAATTTGAAGGTTTATTTTTTGTAGCTAATTTCTCATCCAATGATGGTTCTCGTGTTTGCCAATTAAAACTTTTCTTTTATAATCGTATAACCTCTTCATATATTATCTGTATACAGGATATTAAAAATTACTCCGAGGTGGACAGACATTTGAAAGATTATTACGAACACAAACATAAAATGGTTTGCCGTATTTGTGGCATCTGTCGATCGTCGTTCGTGGGATTTTATGCGCACATCTTGACATGCGGGAAATCTGAGGAGGTAGGTTGAAGATATTCTCACAGGTGTACGTTATGTAGAAATTTAAAAATGGTTCATTAGTCTGTTACAATACTGTGACGAGTCAAATAAATTAATTGTTTGAAAATGTATTTTAATTGTACCGAACTGAGCAGATTGTGCTTAGATTTCATACGGATACTTATGTGGGTAGAAGCTTTTGTTTATGCAACGAACTCCTTTCAGGAAATTGAATCGTTCAAGGAGACATGCCATATTTGTAATCAGAAATATATATGTATTTACAAAAGACAACATTACGGAGCGCACAGAGCGCAGGAGATGGCGCGGGAACGCCGGGTGCGCGCGGAGTGCGGGATCACGGACGACGCAGACGACGACGATCCCAATACTAATAAGCGAAGACGCGCTGCCGAAAAGTATTCATTCCCTTAGCATTTTTTGAAAATTAAAGTTTTCTAAGTACTACATATATCTTTCTCATTCGCTTCCGTATTGAACATGATTTCTTTCGGTTCCCGAACTAACCTTAACATTCTGGTACTATCTTGGTCGAATGAATAATAAGTTTATCAGAAACATCCTGATATATTTTTCGGTTAATGACTTTGTTACGTATTTCTGTTGTAACGTACGGATGAAACATAAAGAAGAGCGATGTAATGATCATTTTGAATATTAATCATGTCGTATACTTGTTTACACAGAGCGAGGAGTGTGATTGAAGATTATGCTACTAAGCTCAACTTGGTGAGTGTCCAATGCAAATTTATTACGAAATGCGTTCAATTCAAACACACGCGTCGCTAACTCAATTATAACATCGTTTCTATGATGGAACGTGCCCGGAGTCGATCGTTGAGAATGTCTTGTTTTGGAAATGTTAAATCTAAGCAGGTGGGCTACGTCAACTGAGTGTTGGCTTCTCCATTTTCGGAGGAGGTAAACTGCCGGTTGACTTAGCTCACTTAACTTTATCTAAAGGTTAATTTTGTTTTTTTTTTGTTTACAAGAATGTTTTTTGTTGTAATTTGTGTGCTGATCGTTACGGGACGGTATGGTCGCTCTGCGACAGAGTCCTTTCAATATATTTAAAAAAAAACATCGTTTCAGGAAAACGACCTTAAATGCGAAGTTTGCGGTTTTAAGCCGGACTGCAAGGAGGACCTGCCCGATCACGTGTGCAGCCCGCGGTCCGACAACAACGACGACTCCAGCGACTCCGACGCGTCCATCAAGCTGGACGACTACCCGTCCTCCGAATCGGACGACAGCGACGTCGACTCCAACTTGTCGAACGAAGACGACGGCGCGCTTGCGACCAGTACGCGAAAAAAGCGTAGAGATGGTTGGTATATTTGCATTCGATACTATTATTATAAAAGCGAAAGTAATTCTGTCTGTCTCTCTGTCTCTCTGTCTGTCTGTGACATCATCGCGGCCAAACCGTTGAACCGATTGTCATGAAATTTCATATATAGATACTTGAGGGTCTTGCAATGAACATAGGCTACTTTTTTCTGCCATTTTCTTTTAGTTTTTCGAGGAATTTGATCGTTTTACGAAAATGTCGTCGAAAATGGGCTTCCTGAACTCTTACATGGCGTGCGCTGACTCAACCTTATGATATACATGAAAACAATGTTCTAGAAAAACGTTGTCTTTAAAAAAAACTATAAAAAAGTCCGCGATGGTATATGTTTATATCTGTTAAGATTGAGCTACAGTAACGATTTTAATATATTCAACTTAAATTTATCGGTTTGCTACTTTTTATCCTAGAATTCACGTGGGGTTGTTATTTACGCGGAAAAAACTTTGTGGCACACTGATTTCCAGGCGGGCGAAGCCGCGGGCAAAGCTAGTGCAATATATATTTTTTGTTATTTGAGTGGAGGAGGAGTTAGGGAAGGGGTGTTCCATAGGTTCAAAAAGCTACGAAAACATTACGCGGAAGAGGCAAAATTCTAAACCTCGTACCTCAGTGTTAGTCGTTCATCGACTCGATGAATCGTTGCTGTGATCTGACGACCGAGCTGCACTTGACATACAATATGTAAATCAGTTTGCAAATATTTATCTAGCCTAATCTAAGCGAGAGGAGATTCAGACCAACTGAATCCCAAATGCCCTCCGCTATCCGCGCATGCTCTTCGATGTGAATTTGTGTTAATTTGTTTATTCCGTCGCACTTGTTTTGTATTAATTTTTTTTTCAAATGATATTCTTATATTTAAGATTGGTCTGGAGTAAAATATCCGTCCAGAACTTCAAAGCTGCCGTTTGCGCTGAAGGATCCGAAATATTATTTAGAAGAAAGCGTCAATGATTAGTAAGTCAATTTAAGATGTCTTTTAATACGTATGTTAAGAATTATGTTTATTGCATTGTTATGTATATTTCCAGCTTCAATAGGTTCTATACTAGAGAGAGACTATTTCCACAATGGCAAGATTGTGATTTTGAAGTAGTTTCAGAAGAATCGCTACCATTATATATGCCACCATTGGAAGAATCTTGCAAAGTGAAAATTGGACATAGCGATTGGGCTACCTACAGAAGATTCAGCTCCACAATTGAAAAAGGTATTGTAATTGAATAGATTATAAGGTTTGTTAATTTAATTACAATTTCCAATCGTACATACATACATATTATTGTCGTAATTACGTGAAAAAAAGGATAAACATTCAAATCTTGGGTTTTTTTTGCGAATTATTCTCGACATGAATTTTATACAAAACATATATTATTTCCTATCCGGCAGAAATATTTCACTGATGTTTAGGACCGTGTTAGTTCTGTAATCGTGTCAATAGCTTAACGTAAACGGATTTTATTTTTAATTGACATCACCAAATTAAAATGAATATGTAAAGCGATCACATCCACACCACAAGTTTTAGCGGCCTTTACGTGTTCAGTAGCAATAAATGTATATATGAGGGAGTCTTGTACTCAGGATATTGCGTGGCATTCACCGGCGCAAGCATCCAGTGCCTGTCTTGGGCGCCGGTGATCGGCGGCGTGGCGGGCGGCGCGGTCCACGGTGGCCGTGGTGTTCCGGGGGGCGGAAATCAGAGTGTCGCAGACAGCGGCATGGCCAGTGTCGCGGAGGGCGGAGTGGTCAGCGGTGCGAGGGGCGGCGCGAGGGGCGGCGCGGATGACGGCGCGGCGGGGAGCGCCGTGTTGGCCGTGGCGTGCCACCGCGGCGCCGACTGTCCGCGACTACTTTGCGATGATACGCGGAGCCATCCGGCTCTCATACAGATTTGGGACTTTGCCAACTTTAAGTGAGTTCCCTGCGAGTTATAATATAACTTGCATTAATAATAACTCTAGTCAGAAGGGTAAATACCTATATATCTATGTACAATGGGGTAGGAATGAGAATAAAATCTGTACTTGAAATATATATTTTTTAATGAGTTTAGTACATATTTATTTACGGCACCCGGGATTTACATATCGTCTCTGACTAGAGACTTTTAAAATAATAGTGTAAAAAATGTATTAACTGTTCATATATTTTTCTACGTTACGCTTTCCAGATCTGCCCCAAAATTGGCGTACGGATTGGCTCACGATTACGGCACAGTTTGGGCTATCGACTGGTGTCCGTCGGGTGCGAGGGACAACGTGGGCGGTGACAATACAGACCGAAACACTCGGCCGCGGTTGGGACTGTTAGCTATGGCATGTTCGAATGGCTCTGCGTATATAGTTCCCGTTCCATACCCGGACAACAACGAAAGCGGGTACGACATGACGCCACTAAAATCTCCCAATCAAGAATGTTCTACCTTAATTTCATTGACAACCTTTTTTTCTATTTGCAGTGATATCATTTTTTATAAACTTAAACCGTGCGCGGAGTTGAGAGTAACGAGAGGAAGTATTAAATATCAAGCGACATCTATAAACTGGTCGATGGTGAGTGATTGAAAGTTTCCTAATGAAGTATTTTTTAAATATCATGCTTGATGCAATTGAATTTTACATTAGTATCTGAAATAGGTCAGTAGAGGATTTCTGAAAAGTAATGAATTTGTTCTGATCTACGATTTTCTGATAACCTAATTTCGAATGGTTTTATTCAGTGAATAGATTCAAATTTCATTTAGAAAGATTATTATTAAGCGTATCAATTGTATGAATAAATTTCTAGGCGAACGGTTATACGACAGTTTTGGTGGGATACGGTGACGGAACGACGGCGATGTACGATCTTGTTACCGAATCCCCTCTGCTCGCGGCCACCGACGGAGATGTTACCGTTCTGTATCCGTTCCAAGACGAGCGGATTCACAACACATGCGTAACGGGTATAATCAAACTGTATAGTATTCTTATAATTCGTTTGTAATTCGATGACTCTTTAATTCTATTTTCCACTATTAAGAAAATATTGACAACTCGAACTTCTTAATTTAAATTCAGTTAAATTCTATTAGAGAGCATATTAAAAGTATAATAAAATGAAAATATTTTTTAGCTTTTATAGTGACTTGCAACTGTCGTATCTCCATTGTAATATAACGCGTGAGCGTGAGCGTTACGTAATTAGAAGAACGGACTCTCAGAATTATTTACTTATTCCGGGCAGGTTCTGTAATGATGAATATTGACAGTTATTAAACGAAACAACTAAGGCGGGTAAACATTGTAAATATGTCTATGCAGGTTTATCGTCGAGTATCCAGGGTGCTCGCTGCAGCACCTCGGCGACAGGAGCCACGGGCGCGACGGGAGCGGGAGGCGCGGCGGGCGCGGGGGGCGGCGGCGAGTGGCGGCCGCTGCGCGCGCACGTGCCGCTTTGCGCCACGGGTGCGGTCTTCACGCCGCACTGGTCTTCCGTGTTGCTCGCGGGAGATGATACCATTGGTACTGTTTTAGACATTTATATTTACATATATAATATATTACAATTATTTACTTTACTCCATCAACTACTTTTAAGGTGGAGAATGGAGATGTCTTAGGATGTCTTCGAGCTGTATCTCTTTTTACATTCTATAAATGGACTAAGATACGTTGAACTTTTTGAAGCTGATTACAAAACTAGATAGTCTCAACATATAGCAGCAATATATTCGTCACGACGTTGTTCACGGTCGTCTCTCGCAGGTCACTCGGCGGCCGAGATGGAGTGGGGCAGCGCGGGGCGGCGCGCCGGCGGCGTGCGCGCGCTCGCGTCGTGCGCGTGGCGGGCGCGCGTGGCCGCTGTGGCGCCGCCGCTGCTGCAGGCGCTGCGCCCGCACCCCGCGCACTCGCAGGGACAGAAGTCGCTGCACAAGAAGGTACACCTCGCGTCGTACATGCGCACTACATAAACATTTGAGCTAACGAGCGTTGTTTGAATGACTGTAAAACTGTGATAAATCTAATTCTTGCTCCGGAATATCTCCAACTAGCAATTTAAGTAAATCTCCTAAAGTATATTCGTATAATTAGGAATGCGTGAATATATTTATTTGCAAGATTTGCTCGCTTAATGGTACAGAATTACTGTAAGCAATCAAATTTAAGCCGTGTTCATCATTGAACTTCATATGCACAAACGGTAACGGTCCATGGCGGCCTGATCCTGCTGGGTCTTTATCAATTTATAAATATTAAGTTATGAATCATGAATGAAATACTTTCACATTTTTAACGCCTATTCCACCTAATGTTTTACTCAAATAAAGTCTCATTTGCAGACCGTCGGGACGCTCGATATGATACCGCTGGCGAAGAAAAGGTCAAAACACAACAACGACGAACTGTCGATGAAGGTGGAACCGATCACGTACGAAGAGGCTGTTAAATCTTATGGAATCGAATTTAAGAACGAGCGGGACATGGATAAGGTAATTTTGATATTTGATATTGAAGCGTTGTAAGCTACAGAATGATATACCTGATGTTATTTAGGGAGTATTGAAAGCAACGGACGGATTAGGTCCAACTTCATACGGGACTGGTTTCACAGGTGCGTCGAAACTATGAGGTTATGTTAAGTTTAGTTTAAATGTTGCATGTGTCAGTGATCTCTGCCATTTACATTCTGGATATCTACGCGCTTGTAATAATTTAAGCACGTGTTATTTTGTGACAGAAGTAAGCGACATTGGGCCCGTTTTGTTTCGGGTACTATGTATTTTTATTGAATTGAGAAACGATTATCAATGAGCTATCGTATAGCTTCGATGTAATTTATATAATACGTAATACGGTAGACCATGGCCTAAAACTTTATCAATATCAGAGAAGACCCGTGTCTGGAAAAAATGAACAAATGAAGAGGTTGAAAAGAATATGTTATTATCTCGCAGGCATTCGTGCAAAAGGTACAGTCGAAGGCTCGCGAGCCGTACCCGGAGCGCTTCCCGTTGGGCGACGTGCACGCGCTGGCGTACTGCCCCGCGCGCGCGCGCCCCTCCGCGCTGGCGCTGGGCACGCACGCCGGCCTGCTGCTGCTCGCTGACATGTGACCCGTCTACCTAACGCTGTACTGTCATTTTATTACCTGTTACTAATTTACGCTTCGAGAAAACTCGATAAGTGTCATACTGAACGAAATGAAACGTGCCCCGAGGCCGAATGGGCTCAAGGAGAGGTGCGCCGACGTGCAAGTTAAGGATGTGTGGAGGATTCCGCCGAAGTTTTATAAAAAGAGAGCTTTATAATTTGTAAATGTGCTAAATATGTATATAATGTTCTAAATGCCAAAAGAGCTTATTTAAATTCACTGTAAATCATGTTATTTAAAAAGGCAAAAAGGTGATAATGTTATATTACAATTTCCCTGGAAATTCACCGCCGTCCGCCAAACATACTATTTATTTAGCCAAAACAGTTAAAGATAGAGGTAAAGATGTAAGAAGCTAAGCCGAGTACAACGTCGAATATATTAATAAGCTATTTTCATTTAAACTCGTACATTCTACAGAAATGACATTGTCATATTTTTTACCAGCTACGTTCAGTTTTATTATACCGGTCTACATTTTTCCGTACAAACGTAGTCACTCCTTTAAGTCAAGAATAAACTCTTGAAGGTGATGGGTGGTAGTATAAAGTGTAATGTAAGTTTTTAGTCCGGGCTATAGAGGCTTTTTTCTTAACATTATCATGTAAATCAGAACGGTGTTGGGGGAATGCCTCGAGCCTTACTATACTTAGTTTAAGGGGAGGCATCGTGTTCAGTACATTGTTATTATACATGGAGAATAGAAATATGTTAATTCTACATTAGTATCTTACATTATAAATATGTTAAGCAAGTATGTCCTTGGAATACTTGATTGTGAAAGTAGTGTTTTGTAGTTTAAGTATTTAAATATGTAAAGATAAAACGTAACATCACGCCTGTAATCCCCTTAAGGGGTAGGCAGAGAAGTGTGGTACACCCCCACATTTAACCAGTTACGTATAAGTCCCACAATGGAATAGGTGGTGGGCCTATTGCCATGCACCGGACACACATTCAGACTCCGAGTCACTGCTAGAAATTCTAAATTAGAAAAATCCAACAGCACCCAACCCGGGATTTGAACCCAGGACCTCCCGATCGGCAGTCGCGCTAGCAACCGCCCGACCAACGAGGCAGTCAATATGTAAAGATATGTAGTTATATTGTATATTTCTTTCAAGTGGATGTTTCACATAAACTTATTTTGTGGTATTGAGCAAATTGTAATTATCGTTTTATCGACGTAGTAAATATGTAAAGCTTTAATATCTTGTAAATACTCCAGTTTTTTTTATAAGCTCTCGTTCAGAAATGACTAGTATTTAATACCGTATAACCCCGTAGGATCTTTATATTACCTAAAACTAAAAGTCGAACAGAGATATGCTTCATACCGCTACGAAGTTTATTTATTACAAGCTGTGCCTGCGACTACGTCCGCGTTTGAATTTGAATTGAAATAAAAGTAGCCTAAGTTACTCCTTATTACATCAACTATCTGCCAGTGAAAGTCCCGCCAAAATCGGTCCAGTCGTTCCAGAGATTAGCCGGAAGAAACAGACAGACAGGCAAACAGACAAAAATTGTAAAAAATGTTATTTTGGTATGTGTACCCTGTTTACATACACATATGGATTTATTAAAAAGCGGTTATTTTAATATTACAAACAGACACTCCAATGTTATTCATTAGTATAGATCCCATTTTTGGATTGTCAAATATTGCGTCAGGAATCCATGAGGCTCAGAATGCTTTCATATTATGGCTATCGTTGCTAGGCGACAATCACCATCAACCTTCCGGAGAACGTGTGCCTATTTGACAGCTTTTAAAAAAGTCCCAATCGCAGCAACGCTAAAAAGTTGCGTTTACCAAGAACATTCTTTATGTATTGTCAATAGATGTTTTTTAACTGATCGTAATATACACAATCTTGAAAGTGCCTTGTGACCATATTAAATAATATTTTTTTGACAATAGAGTATTGTACCAAATTCACTCTCCATTCTCCTATTAAAAGACACTAGCCCGTAAAAGACAGCAGGGGATTTTTAAACGAAAATTTTATCCAAAGACCAGATTTTTTCATGTTTTGTTTGTCTTTTTCTTATTAGATATTCCATTTTTAATTTCGCCTAATTACCCCTAGCGTTTAACTTGTATATAGCATTTGCAATGTACATATTATGATTTTATTGTGTTATTAATCGTTATATTTTTATCTTTTTTATTTAGGGGAATTATCGAATTTTTTATATAAATGAAATAAGTATGTAAATGTGTAAACTGGATAATAATTTTAATTTGTAAAAACGTCTCTTGTATGTGAAAATGACGCAATATTTATTAATATGCATTTTTTAAGTATTATTAATTGGTCCCTTCATCGGATATCAGTTTGTCTCTGCGGAGACAATCGTCTAGGATTAAAGCCATTTCTGTTTCACAGAAGCAGCGCTCGTGGCGCTGTTGTTCGCATTTCAAAATACATATATAAATGTCTATATTTTGATATAGATAATTTTAGACCCAGACAGAACAACTACAAGACAACCTCACATAAATTTCAGTCGCGAATAGGAGTCGTATTCATAACTTCTGGCTGACCAGTTACCACATTTAGTACAGCAATTCGATCAACATGTCGCATAACTCAAAATATAGAGTTTCCATTTGAGGTTTGGTCTTTGATGTGTTCAGCCTGCATCGATCCCACCCATCGGGTAGTGGTTTGCAAGCATTTTCTTGAAATCGCTTCATTTTTGTTTTCGTGTATAAATTATTTGCTACCAAATGATTATAATATAGTGTGTTTAAAGTTGTGTATTACATTGTATATTGATCAGACTGGCTTTTTAGGATAAGCGGAACCGATTGAACCGACCGAACTCGATTTTCGATTTCGAAACAATACCTTAGAAGGTAGAGAAATGTCAAGTATCACGAAACAATGTCTGATCTATTAGTATCAGTGGAGAGCGTTTAATTAAGTCGTTGTGATGCACATTTGGCAGGTCTGAATTCCTATAGCACATTAAAGCGACGTCTAAAATATAGAGATTGTAGCATTGTAGGTCGTCGTTAAGCGTCGTGACGTCATCAGCAGTCATTGTTTACAACCCCTCGGTATGTGCAGCTGCCGCCTGGTATTTAGTGTCTGTACAAAGGCATGACAATTCGATTGTACATATATTCGAACACATAAAACATGCTACGTTGGCTTCAATGGTTTGGCACCAATGGTTTGTAGCGTTGGAATTAAAAGTCAATATGAAAATGTTAATTACACGGGATTATAATATATAACTTTAATGCGCCGACCAGTGCCAGAAGCAGACCTGCTTTTGTTACCGAGCTTCATTATTTATGTATTGTGTACTCTCTGTGTATATTTGTTCGCCCATTTATACAGGGCTCAATGATTCCTCAATCATGATTGCTCGAGTCGACACTTCAACAATTTTTAATTGTATCGTTAAATAGTTTAACATCACAAAATCTATCAGTTGCTTTGTATTTTTACACCGTTTCTGATAATTATGCATTCAATACATTTATTGCGTCTTGTATAATAAGCGTGTTAGTTTTAAAAATAAGGTTATATCTAAGTGTATTATTTATTCGTAGGTGTAACATTTTAATCTAGGAAATTTATATATCGGATTTCAGTGATATTAATATATTGGATGATTAAACTTACTCGTTCGTATATCTTGTTTGTGATATGCTTTGTTGCCTAATAAACTTTTCAAAATAAACTTTTGTTTTATTCAGCGCTTATTCTCATATATTTCTCAGCCCTTTTTATTATTCCCTTGTCGGATACTGGTCTCCTCTCATAATGAGAATGCTCAAGTCCAGATTCTGCCTCGTAACAAAGTGCGGATTGGCCGACGTAACATCTTATAGAACATTACAGAGAACTGTGAGGTCTGCTAGTTAACATAGCATGTTTTCTTTAGCCGTTAGCTTCTTTTTTTTCTCTTATTTTTTCAAATCATAACTGCCCTTACGAATAAAGAAAGGCCGTCAGATACAAGAAAAGCATTTCATCAAGTTTATTATTACACTCATTCTACTATATTCAATAGTGTTTTTATTTGTGTCCGTTTGTATCGGGTTATATCGCTGCCAGATTCCAGTCGTGCAGTGGTCGACGGAGTGTATCAGTGAATAGCGAATCGCGGCGGAGAGCGAACGTGTCGCTTCGCAATAAATCTCGTGTCGCGCACCGCGCTCGTTTCAAAATATCAACACTTAAACATCGGAACGCCTGAAATAAATTATGACTTTCACAAAAATAAGTGTTATAATTTATTTTTGATTATCACACAATTTCCAAAAATATATGGTATTCTTTGTTCGAAAGAAACGATAATACATTTATTTATATAAATAACAACTTCCCAAAAAATTGGTTTAGTAGTGATACTGACTTTTAAAGATGATGATGGCTAGTGCAAAATTGGTGAGAGATTGCAGCTCGGAGCTGAGTTCAGACGTGAGGTCCCTTTCGGTGGCGTCCTCCACGGAGGAGCAGGAGTCCACTACCACCACTGAGTCCGATTTCTCTGAGGAGGAAAAGGAATATGAATTAGATGATCTTCAAATTCTCAAAACTATCGGTAAGCATAATATTTGTTTTATATATATGGATATAAATATAAAGGAACAGCTGAAACTCGTAACATTTTAAAATATTCTATGCCGTGTCTTTCATCTTTATTTTAATATTTATTATAGTGATTTTATTATGTGCTGAAGGTTTTAAAATACCTATTCCGTAAGATTAAAAAAGATTTATGTTTTCGTCCCAATTTACATATTGGTTTGTTCGAATTTATTGTAGGAAATAATTATAGTTCTTACAGATTTTAATGAATGAATAAATTTATTTTATACGTTGGTTTATAAGAATACTTTATTAAGATTTTATTTCCACAAGTTAATTTTAAAATATATCGTCAAATCTACACTATAGCAATGTATTGGTTTGTAAATACACTTTTACGTTTATGTATTCCCACGAACGGATCATTCGATATATTATACTTCTGAAAATTCTTCTTTCTACAGTTTTGCTTATATCATGTTTAAAACTTGATAGTCATCGTAGCAAACGAGCTTTAAAGTTTACTCGTTGGAAAGTTCTCTTTGCGACCCTTAAGCGACCTCACGCTCGTCACCGAAATTTCTTCGCACCTATCTCCGAATTATTTCGACATTGATAAATTGAACCATAAACGTTATATGCTTGTAGTAACAAGTTTACTAGTGTTTTCTCTTTTCGAATGAATGTTAAATGTAAGAAATATACAGCAAAAAAATTAATTTAGGTAAATATGAGTCCCTATTAGTGAAGCCTTTTTCTTTCCCGAGTTCATGAATTCTTCACAGAGTACCTAGTAGGGAGTATTGGTCACATTTCATATTGATTGCCTGTTTTGCTATTGTTTTAAAGTGGGTGCTGCTAGTAATATTTGATTAGACTTAAACTTGGACCACTTGCTAACAGTTCACTTCGTGGAGATCTTTAGATATTTTACTACTAGGTGGTTCATCGAGTTTTCATAACTTGTAATGTTACAGAAAAACCACTTTTTTGCTACTGAACATTCTTTGTTATACCTAATGCTAATAAAATTTAAATGTATAGTTGAATAAAATAAAGGAAAATACGCAAATTTACTGAGGAACCATTTTTACATTTTTTCACTATACCATATAAACAATATTTGTAGGGCTTTCCAAGCGAAACTAAAATGTTTTTTTTTGTGAAATAAGTATTATACATTTTTACTCGTAAAAACTGTAATTGTAAAAAGTTAGTGTTAGTAGAAACTCATTTCGTACGTTAACAATATTCATTACTGCAACCGAAAACTAATAAACCCTATCTTATAGTGATTGAGGTCACAACGCTATGATAGTGATTAATCAAATTCGGCCCTACGTTATCTACGTCCTTGATACGAGTGTTGACGAGCATAATTTAATGCAAAATAGGTGTAGCGCCCCTCAACCCCCTCAACCACCTTTTAACCCAATTGCACGATATAGGCCAAGGGCGGCATCGAGCCGACCTAGTAGGATAACAGCTGACCGAGTTGCGACACTGCTATTGGACTTTCTGCAAGAAATACTATAAACCAATAAATTTTAAATTTCTCTCCACATATATAACAACAGCATGACCTTTAAAATTACTTAATATAAAATAAAAAAAGGCAACAACAAGTACGGACTAAAAAATTCAAATTCCGTATTCATATCATTCTTGTACAGCAAAATGAGACCAGTCGTAGAGAAATTAGCCTTTCATTAGCCAATTTAAATAAGTTAACACGCCATACATAAATTAACGAAAACTTTTGTAGAAATCTACAGTGACCTTGAAATAAATACTTGATTTTAAAATTTAGTTTATAAATGTCTCATAATATACGGAGACACCACTCTGATAATGGTATATACATATGTATGTAGAAGCATTTTTTGTTACTTTCAAAATCAGATTAATACGCATGAAATGGCAAAATATGTAAAAGGTTAGAAGAGTTACCGACTATAATGTTAAAAATAAAATGTATGCTATTTGAGTGAGTTTCTTAAGATCTCTTTCATTTTTCAGTGCAAATTATCTCGACCTACAGAAAAATATTTACGAAGGCCTACAATCGGTTTCGTTTGGTTGAAACCGCGGGCTACGTTACGTTTTAAAATAAGTGGAGTCAAATTGCAACAATTGTAAGAGAGAAACAGAGCACAAATCTTCTCAGTCTCACGCTCACAAATTGTCTATTATCCTCTGAACGTGTTACCTACTTAGGTACGGACGCCAATAGATACAGTGCGCGACTCATTTACGTCCGTCCGGAAATATTGTCTATAAATCTCCAGCAAACCGCAAATTTTCTACCTACCTACTAATATTCATTTTAAATATGTATAGGTACTAAATTGACCATGCGAGTTTGAATGTTCACATGATAACTCATGAAAAATATAACTATTTTAGACACTGTCTATATATTCTTGGTTGTTTTTTAACTCATCAATCGCTACGGTCAACTACGGGTATATAATTGTTTTCGGTATATGCTGCAGATATAGGTTACAAGATTAATTCGGTATCTGTACTGCAGAACAGTTATAATTATTGCCTCTTACGAATCAAATACTCAATATAAAACATAATAATAGCACATATTTTTAAAGCCATTTGTTATTTTGACTGCCTCGTTGGTCGGGCGGTTGCTAGCGCGACTGCCGACCGGAAGTTCCGGGGATCAAATTCCGGGTTGGGTACTGCTGGATTTTTCTAATTTAGAATCTCTAGTAGTGACTCGGAGTCTGGATGTGTGCCCGGTGCATGGCAATAGGCTCACCACCTATTCCATTTCGGGACATAAGATGTAACTGGTGAAATGTGGGGGTGTACTACACTCCTCTGCCTACCCCCTAGGGGATTTTTGAAAATAGAAAAAAATGGTCCGTGAGGTACAAGCGAGCAGTTCCACTCACTACCCTACTACTTACAACCCGAAGCGTGGTAAGTACGCTCTGTCAAAAGTTACGAGATAAAAACATACTCAAAGAGCGTAGGAGTATCCGCTGCGCATACAGAACAGCAAAACAAAACAGCCACAGTGCCACATTAAAACTTCAGGACAGTCCTAAAGAAAAGTGTTAATTTGAAGCCATTAAGCACGCGTAAGGGATAACGACAAGTGTGCCCTTTGAAAAGATTATCGGCAGTGTTAACAGATAAAAGTAACGCACGGTTAAGCGTTGCTTTTTCAACTTTAATGGGATCCGCTAAACCGGTGGTTATCTCGACATCACATGATAATACACTGACTTTACAGCCAACTGATTTGAGTACCACCCGCAACATATGTGCATAGTATGTACTACATACAAATGTAACATAGTCACGCCTATTTCCACAGGGGTATGCAGACTCATAAGCGGTGGTAGTTTAGTGGGTTGGATTTCAATATTTCACTCCGGTTGTCTGGGTTCAAATCTTGGCACGCACTTTTGTCCTCCGATTTTAGAATTTAGTTAATGTGAGTAATATACATATAACACTCGTTAAACGACTACTCTCTCCGTATGACGGGAGACCTGTGACCAGCAAAAAAACAAAAAACGATCTCATCAAAGTACCTACCTCTTCCTACTACACTCGCCTTATAAACCTATTTTTAATAATAATAATAATAGCAGTAATGATAATATCAATATTGAGATGATTTATTGACTGGCCACGTGGTTGAGCGGTTAGACAACCTGACTGCAAAACCCTAGGTCGTGGGTTCGATTCCCACGGAGGACAGACATTTGTGTGGTGAGCGCATTTGTTTGGTCCGTCTGGTCGTACTAAAAATGCCTAAAATATTATATCGAATGTATATATGTACGTTTATCAGCTGTCTGGTTACCGTGACACAGGGATTAAATTACCTAATTAGGAATCGGATAACCGTTTGTAAAATTGCCCCATGCGTTAAACATAAATAATAATAATTATGATGACCGCGATGATTTATCTAACGCAATAGAAGTTAGAATGGCGGGCACAGATAAGATAAATTCATTGAATAGAATCAATCAGCAGCGCGCGCGGATGTTTAATGGGCTGGCAGCTAATTAATTGAAATTATTACGTCCACAATGGACTCTCCTTCGACGCGATAACCATTGGACCTTGGCGGCCGATCGGACGGTGAAAGCGAGTCACCGACTTGACGAACGAACGGATTCTGTTCACAGTGGTAAACTGATATTTTTTTTACGTGGCTCAAGAGAAGAAAATATACAATCGCATTGTGTGATAACTGACGGGTCGTATACATGTGCGACCAACGACAAATAGAACCGGTGACTGAAATGAATGATTTGATTTTTTTTTATGAAACTTGCTCAGCAAAGAATATCAGGGATGATAATGCTGGCGTATAGAACAGATGAGTTTACCAAACCATTTTGACTTTTTTTATAACTAGTCAAAATAAATATATATAACTCAAAGGTGACTGACTGACTGACAGTGATCTATCAACGCAC
>DWDX01002009.1:0-16394 GCA_018245675.1 Agara michaeli | reverse complement strand
TATATATATATAGATCTTCACATTTAAGTGCCAGTATATTGTCGTTAACGCACTGTCACTTGACGCCTGTAACGCACACTACATCGTTGAAGTACGACTCTTCATAATTGGCTTTGTAGAATTGAGGTTACCGGTGTTGCACGCTCAAATTACATAGGCATATTATTTTCCGCCCTGGTCTGCTTTTAAAATGTTTTCGTACTACCATCTATTGGTCGAGATCGACGCCAAGTTTGTTTTATACGAGTCGTATCTTTAAAATTGGAAGCATTATGATACGGTAATGAATGAGCAATAAAAGAGTTCTGGAAGTTTTCTTTTCGACGAATTACTTCGTCCGGTCTATCACTGCCTGAAGGTAATGCTAGGTGATGATAAACAAATCAGACTGGTTATGGTAACCGGACAGCTGATAACCACACACAACCGATATATCACAATCACACACAGAACCGAAAACTGTTTTTCCTGGGTGGAAATGGAAACCACAAACTCCATATTATCATAAGTCGAGGTCAATACTAACAGCTGTAAGTGGAGCAAGTCGTAAATTGAATTCCTTAATTAATATCAGATTTTGCTGTTCCCAGGCGTATGTCCGACGGTCTCTTCCTGCGTTGCTGCCGCGAGCTCGCCACCAAGTACCCTGACATTAAGTTTGAGGAGCGCTACCTCGACACAGTCTGCCTCAACATGGTGCAAGATCCGTCTAAGTTTGACGTGCTGGTTAGCGATTATGTTGGACTATGAATAATATTATAACTGGGGACAATTCCACACATCTATCTGATTCCAAATTAGGCAATTTGATGCCTGTGTTATGATGGCCGGGCAGCTGATTAACATACATACATATATAGATATTTTTATTACATCCAAATAAAGAAGAAACAAATGTGCTTCTCACATAAATATTGGTCCTGGGTGGAAACCGAACCGCCAACCTCCGGTTTTGCAGATAGAAGAAACAGAAATATTAAGTGATTTTGACATACATCGAACGCAGTGGGCAGTAGAGTTGTGTTGAAGTTTCATCAAATACTTTAAGTTTTGAATTGCCGTTAATAGATGGCGACAGTGTTGTTGTTGTTGTTGTTGTTGTTCTATATTGGATAGTGTAGTCATTGATGAGTGTTTCTGTAACTTGCAGGTGATGCCTAACTTGTATGGTGACATCATGTCGGACATGTGCTCCGGTCTGGTGGGTGGTCTCGGCCTGACACCGTCCGGCAACATTGGCAAGAACGGTGCACTGTTCGAATCTGTGAGTACCCCTTACCTTTCCGACTCTTCATCACCGCATATTATAGATGATGATGAAATACTTACAAACATATATTACTTAATCCAACTTTTCTAAGAATTGTATCAGCAAGTTTTTTAACTATGTTGTATATGAAAGTAAGACTTAATATAAATGTATTGACATACTGTCAATTTCAGAATTTTTTGCAATGTATTTGGCTTGCACTACTGAAATAGTGGTCCTTCGGTTCAGTCGCAGATCATTAAATAATGTTGTCTTTCCTTGACTATGTTTTTCTATATAATCAGGAGGAATGTACGGCAAAAGTATTACTTTGCTTGACAATGGACTATTGATTTCCGTTCGGTTTTTTTTTCAACATACTCGGTAAACCCATGCTCTACCACGCTGGCCAAATGCGTATGGACAAATTTCACGCCGTAAACAACACGCTAAACTCTTTTAAATGTAAAGATTTTCTCGCAATATTTTCCTTTTCCATCATAGCGAGTGATTTTGAATATTGACATATAATAATTCACGCTAACTAGTGAACCAATATTCGAAGTCATTATCGGAACCTTATCAATTGTAGTAGCGACGCGGTTACCTAGTAGTTCAAGGTTTATCGCGCGCTTAACAAATAGCCGTGAGTGTTGAGTGCTTATTTATGGATCTATTTAAACCTACTATTCGCTCGTACGTGTATTCCATTGAATATTTAACAGACTTCAACAAAGGAGGCTCTCAATTCAAGTGTTTTTTTTTTAAATGTTTAAACAACTAATTTGAGCAGTAAACAAATTTGATTATCAACGTTGATATGTAATATGTATTTTTTCTTCGAATCGATCTCCACAATAACTGCCAATCTTTTTTTTTATTTTTTGTTTTTTTTCTTTTTCTGATTCGCTAAACTATATTTAAACTGTACCCATATGACATATTTAATGTATCCCAGTGAATTGTTGAACGAAAAGAGCAGTAGCGTTTTTAATCTGTATTTTTTTATACGAACAAAAGAAGTGTCTATGGAATATAAACGATGTAAGTCTGACTTGAGATTATTTCGGTATGTCTGTGCCACTAACAGGTGATGGTTTCATTTTGAGACTAATGGCATTACAACTAAAAAGTTTGCATGTAATGAGTATTGTCTATGTTTTTTTCTACTTAACAACATATTTGTTTACAATGGACAGTTACAATATTGTTGCCAGAATGAAAAACATTAATCATAGTATTGAAATATTTGTTAGCTGTGTGTGTTTGATGTACAACCAATTTCTGCCGCAAAACAGCAATGAATGCGTTGTTTTGCATAAGCGGTATATGATACTATCTTTCTGATATGCAATGGCTCAATTACTTTTCAATTTAACTTCATCAAGACTGTTTAAATATGAGAATGATAGCTACACCTTAGGCCACATCGTCGCTTACCATCAGGCGAGATGGTGGTCAAATGCTAGAGTATATCAAACATAAAAAACGCACCTAGGAATTAGTGGTCACCACAACAAAAACTCTACAGGTCACTTGTCTCTTCTGAAACATAAATAATTTAAAATCAATAACTTTTATAATACACTGTGATTGTTTCACATAATGTTTCTGATTGTCTTTGTCAATGTCATTATTTGTCTATGCATGATATCAACTGTTTTTATCACTAAATGTATGTTGCCATTTCAAAAAATGCATCTTGAACATTGAATTGTCATTTAAGTAACACAATACATACTTATATAGATAACTGCACACATAGACTTGACATATATGGTTGCTCATCACAGAAATATTATTTGTGGGTGCAAATCAAACCCACACGTGGCTCAGAAATCAGATTCGCTTATAATCGAGCCTGTAAACCCAATATACTCAGTACAGATAAATTTTAATTTATGATATTTAAAAATAAAAAGTATAAAAAGATAAAAATAATAATAAATAATATATGTAATTATATAATATAATATAATTATATTACGTAATGATAAAAAGTATTTAAGATTAGATACCAAACATTGGTATTTCCCCAAATTGTTCATCGGTATCAGTGATGGCCAGAAATTGATACAAACAACACCGTTTTCATTTTAATCAATGAGCATTTAGATGAAACTATTACTATACCAATTTATAACTTACTGCATTTATATTCACTATATCCTTACGTCCTTGATTCAACTCCCCATCTTTGCCATCTCCACTGCCTTCCCTCAATTCGTACAACTCAAAGCAAGTCATCTACTGTGTTCGTTCACATAAGAATGTATGAAAATTCATTTCCAGCAAAACCATACGCCGCCATTTATACGCCGTGAAAGGCAAAATATGGCTTGAACTAATAATCCCGTGACGTCTTTATATCTACCCATATTTGTGCAAATAAACGTCTTTGTCTTTGTTATAATTCAAATCTGTCAATGAGTCGTAACTCCAAATCAATTGGATGCCTTGCAGAGAAATCTTATATATATTTTATGTTTGGATGCGTGTACTCCTAACCGAGCATTAGTTTTCTAACACCCATAACTAATCGGGGTGTCGGCTTGCATTACTAACAAACTAAAATTCCAGGTGCACGGAACGGCACCGGCCATCGCCGGCCAGGACAAGGCCAACCCCACCGCGCTGCTGCTCTCCGGCGTGATGATGCTGCGTCACATGCACCATTTCGACTTCGCGGACAGGATCGAGAGCGCCTGCTTCAGCGTGCTGCGAGACGGCAGAGTGCTAACCGAAGACCTGGGCGGCAGCGGCACCTGTTCAGCCTACACTAATGAGATCATAAGGAATTTACGTTAAACTGGTCGCGCGCTGCGGTAGGATGCTAGATTGTTGCTCGCCAATGTTGCCCTGTATGTATCGGTCTGATGAAATTTATTTGTTGCCAGAAACAGAAATCCACTGCTGGATAAAGGACCTAAAGGGCTCCCAAGGGCACTGTTACAATGGGAATTTTAATAATGCCTTTATATTAAAAATATTGCATTCCATCAAGAAAGTTGCGTAAATATGTAAAACCAGACTGATTTACTCGGGCATTTGATTTTGTAGTACTTACTGTTAATTTTAATGTTTTAGGTAACTAATTTGTTGCCTCAGTTGCGTCGGATCAAACTTAGTTTGCTAATTGTTGTTAGGCAGGTTTCATAACGGGTCATAAATCGTATCTATTCAAATTAAATTAATGTCATATTTTTGTTTGTGGTCGTTTTTTGCGAAATATTTTTAACGTATGCCTATTCATTGAATATGAAGTTGGAGTCCTACCGCGGAGTGGCCACGGAATAGTTCAATTATGTAGATGCCATTGTTGTTACACGGTAGTTTGAAAAAATGTAGTTTTATATTGACGCGTGAATGGCATCCGCTGTCAGTGTCATTGTAACAGGCGTCAGCTGTCAATGTCACTGTGACAGTTAATGTAATTTTGAAAGTTGGAAGAAATCAGTGGCAATTGTGTACGATATCTATAGCCAATGTCATTTAGGTATGTGTGCCTACCAAAGATGTATTTCAAAAATGTTTATTGTCTTAATAATTTCGTAGGGAAGATCTGCTTTCGCTGTAATCTACTGTTGCGTACTCTTTATGTTCTAGGCTTAATATATATAGCTTTTGCGTTTATATATCCTTATATATCTTATATATATTCATATACTGTTCAGAATGTCTGTTCAGCGTATAAGGCTAGATCTACATTATCGTTCAACATTTGACTGTAATTGTATCGTTGATATTTGTTTATGAGGTACTCAATGGATTATAAATACTATCCACGTCAATGGAAGACAGGATTGAGACCGAGACTCGACTATATTGACGAGTAACTCAGATTCTGGCTGACTGGCGAAACAGAAGGTCTCGAAAAGGGGGTAACTTTATGTAAAGAGTGACACATCTAGAGGAAGCATGTCAGGTCTGTAAGATGGATAAATTTGGCATTCGGTTGCTCATTGAATATACAGAGTTGTAAGTAGGATGACTAAACGGTGACCTTCATTGATTGTATGTATGTACCTTATAATGCATAAAACAATTTGAATATGATAAAAAAAACCTGTGCTATGTGACAGTAACTGGACGATTCATGTGTGTGACTATCACACTACCGCTGGATTGCACCGAAGTCCGAATTCCAGACTTATTTGAATTAATGGGTATTTCTATTATCGGTTGTGTTCTATGTTAATGTTGGACGATCGTGTGGAACTACCATAAACTTTATTAGCTGAATTGATTTTATTTTTGAAGTAATGCATCTAATCAACAGTATTATTTTCATGTTATTTTTAGTATACAGTACAATCCCTGGTTATGTGTGATGTGATGATCCATTGCCGATTACAATAGTTAGCTGTTCAATACTGCCTAAGAATTCCATGTAAAATTGACGGTTGACAATGCCGCTCGCCAATGGATCACGCCCTTTAGTTATTTCAGTATTGATGCAACATTCTGCCAACTGAGAAAGAATTGGTATTCGAGGGTAGATTTGACAAAATATTGTTCCCTCATAACGGTTCTTTCAATGAGTGAAGTTGGTTTGCAATTGTGTTCAATTTAGTTCAGTATTTTTATTAACTGTGTTAATTAGCATACGTATTTATTATTCCATATTATTAATAGTGAAATTCCATACTGTATTATTAAACATATTGTATTTTAAACGGATGTTCTGTAGTTGATTTGATATTAGATCCCTTAGGGGTCATCCATAAATTAAGTCACACGAATTTCATGATTTTTGACCCCTCCCTCGTCCTTGTCACAGCTGTTCACATTTGTTAGACAACCGCCCCGAAAGAGTGATGTCACATATTTTACAATTTTACATTTGGAAATTCATAAAATTAAAACAGCAGTGTTCCGACATCATTTTTATTTCCATTTAAATTCCTTTTTAAAAAAAAAATTTGTAATACTTAGATATAAAATATCATATTTTCAAAAAATGTGATGTCACAAAATTTGGGAGTCCTCCCCACTCCTTGTCACACAATTTCACACTTCGTCAACCCCCTGGTTCCCCCTCAAGGTGTTCTTAATTTATTTATGGCCCCTTTTGAATCCTAAATGCAATGTTTGCAGTGTGTTGTAGACTGGCCGGCCCGCTTGTGAGATAGTAACAATGTCAACATGTCAATGGGCTGCTCAGACAGTGGTCCGAATGAAAGTACCACTAATTAGTGAGTGGTACTTCCAATATACCCAATAGTGAGTTTACCAATATAAATATAAATTGCAATATATCTAACCGACTGAGTGACGGCCATTTTGAATTAAATTTGTCATTGCTCTCGAATAGACCGTTTTTTATTATCGCGCGTAATATGATTAGAAATGTGACAAGTACAACAAACATACAGCCAACAGCGATAAACTTGAAAAACTGAAGTTAAACGTGCATTGGCATGTTCCATCACGGCGAATTAAATTTGAAAATGTAATAAAGAAACACACTGAAATGTTGTTGGATACCTTTATTATATCCCTGTAATGAAAATTGTCTTTAATGGCGCGATACGGAGGTCTGGACAACGGACATTGTAGGTTATGTGTGTGCAAGTTGTTTAACTTGGCGATATTTATATGCCATTCTGGTGTTTATTTGTAGTGATATACGGCTGTTTTTTGCGTGTAACGTGTTTGTATCTTAATCGGTGGGAGTATTAGAGGTATACAACCAGCTAAATTGTTTGATATTCGTTTTAAAATACAAAAATTACATACAGTCATGCCTATCGCCACATAGGGATCGGCAAAAACTAAGAATGTTTGCCGGCTACAGCTGAATTGATCAGTTTGAAATCAGCATTCACTGGTTGTGTATCGACTATTCCTACATCCGTGATAGTTATAAATGTTTAGTTCCTTAGTTTGTGATCCAGTTAGTTATATTATTTTGCTTTGGTATATACAAACTGATAAAATGATCAAAATGATTTTTTATTATTTAAAACTGGCTACACGGGTTCAGTGTTGCCTGTGTTTACATTGTGTTTGTATTGTACATTTATTTATTCTTTATTTTAAGAACAACGGTGTTCAGATGCAATCTGGCAATAATTGTTTCATATATTTCTCCTTTTTTATGCATATTCTTCACTATATAATGTATTATTCGTATTTGTCAATTCGTTCTCGACGATTTTTAACGTTTGATTAATAAGGAAATAGTAAAATAAACATTTCAAATCACGAATCGTTTTATTTATGTAAAATTGTTGTAAATTATGATGTATTTTCAAACATATATTAGACGGTTTGCCATAAGGTTATGGTATTGCAATATTAGACGGTTTGCCATAAGGTTATGGTATGCAAATATAAATAATTAATATTTGTTTGTAATCACTTCCTTTATTAACATCGAATGAGAGCGTCACGATGTAGTTGTAGTGTAAGTATAGACGTAAAGATGGAGACTATAAATATTAATGAAAGACATACTTTGATGATTTGAGAATGTTGTAAAAATAATTAAGCGTATAATAATTATACCTCTTAAAGGAGATTTCGTCGACACATATTCATTTAATTGGAAATGTAATAATATTTAACAATATTCAAGATCCATGACAATAGCTCATTCTGATATATCTTTACAGGTACACGGCACAGCTCCAGACATCGCCGGCAAGGACATGGCCAACCCGACCGCTCTCCTTTTATCCGCAATCATGATGTTAAGGCACTTGCAGCTCAACGAACACGCGGACCGAGTGCAAAACGCTTGCTACGAGGTGTTGCGCGAGGGCAAAAGCCTGACTGGTGACCTCGGTGGCACCGGCAAGTGCAGCGAGTACACCGGTGCCATTATTTCGAAATTAAAGTAGGCTGAATACGTGTCCGGTTATTGTACTATGTAAAAAAAAAAATCCTATTTCGTTGCATAGTCTGTTGTCTGTTGACATTTAAAAATTGCCGCCAAATGTATAAGTACGATTAAAATATTCGCTATATTTATTTGGAATGTATGAGTGAAAGAAAGTATTATTTATCTATAACATATCGAATACCAAAGTTCAATTAGGTAAAAAATCAAAGAAATGTTCTCGGTACTCCACAAATTGCTGAAACTCCGTTACACTTAGTGTAGGCAGTGTTATAATACCAAGTCATGTCTATAGATAATATTATCCAGTAGGTAATAAAATTGTAAATATTGTTGAAATATTTCCGAAGATTTTATACAGATGTAAGAAATATCTTATATCATCTTTGTTATTTATTTGACATCAATCAAATGATCGTGTTACATAACATTAAAAAAAGATTTTTAATAAAAAATTAACACAATATGCCGAATTTTAGTTCTACTTACCCTTTAGCACCAATTATGATAGGTAAACAATATCACGGGAAATTATTTTTTTTAATATTAAATCACATTACCGTTCAATATGTGGTACATTCACGACAGTTCATTAATGTACTATTAAAATATACAATATGTATTTATAATACCATTAAAGATGGACAGAAAAGAAAGCAAATGCTTTAATCTTACGTTTAAGATGTGCTGCTATCTCCTCTTCAGTGCCACGAGCAGTTGTCTCAAGCGTTAAATCGAATTATGATTTACATAATGAATGAATAAATGAATGAATAGGTACAGTCAGGAAAAAAAACAAAATTCATAGAACCACGGTACTATAGAGGACAAATGAACGGTTGGGCCTTCAAAGATCTCAAAATTTTAAACTTTAAATGATCTCGAATTTGCCAAGTATACTAACCATTTTGCGCAAATTCGAAGATTCAGTGATAACAATGCCGTGATACAGAAATATATATTTTAAGGTTTTACTGATAAGACGTAATCAATTTTGTCCATTTCACCGAAATGGATGGCTAGGTTTGCGCATTTTAATTTTAAAAACATAACTTTCCGAATAAATTAATTTGAATTATTACAAAGAAAATGTAAAGAACAAGGGTCCAAATACAAATCTAATATTGAAACTGTAATTTAATTAAATGTAGGATTTTAATCGATATAAAGTGGACCATAAATCTATAAGGTTTTTAGAATTTTTTTAAAAAGCGTTCGAATCATGTCTGATTGTAGGAATTTTCTATAAGCTTGCGTTGTATGTGCAGGGTACTGTGAATTTAAAATTACTTGTAAATAAGTTATCTCAAATAACGTGCTCTACAAGTTCGATCAATGTAAATTCGTCAATGAAAATAATTTTAAGCTAAGCGAATTAATCTAGGATAAATTGATAGAGAGAGAGAGGGTCATCACGTTTTAATTAAAAACTGTATTATTAGACTGATTTTTGAACTTAGTTAAAGTATTTTGGCTGAACGTATACGCTGCATCGTTATTATATTATTTAAAAAATGAAATAAATACCGTCAATGTCAACGCTCACGTTGAATGTCTTATCTTAAAATGTCAGTAAGTCAATATACACTGCACACATTGTGTTGCTGTTTATTTTAAATTTTAACAATAGGTTATAAATATCTGTTTTTCTAAATAGGTAAATATTTGCAGTGCATCAGTGGCTTTTATCATGGTCAAAAAAGTAAGTATATAATATTTAAACTGTTAAGTATCTTCAATATAAAATATATTATTTAATTCAAACGAAACTTGGTACTTTCCGAATGAATGCGTACTATTTATTTTAGAATATGAAGACTTCGATCAGTGATGACGATGGAGAATCCATAATCAATGAGAACGGAAAGAGATCAGCGGAAGCCGGAGAAGAGGGCAAAAAGCGATTCAGAATTAAAAATTTGTACCGACAGCCTACCATAAACGAACTGAACAGACTTCATGAGACCGAGAGCTTGTTTAATTCTAATTTATTCCGTTTACAAGTGGAAGAAGTGTTACACGAAGTGAAGGTTAAAGAAAAAACCGTCAAACGCTTCCAAGAATGGTTCACGGGCTTTAAGAATCATCTGCTCACAATCCCCAATGACGAAACCGAGTATGACTTGACTGAGAATTTATTGACGAACCATTTAAAAGTTAAAATACCTTTGCCTAGTACTGTAAACAAAACAAAAGCTATGTTTAAGTTTTACAAGTTCACCGAAGTTGAAATTATCGGTTCATACGCTTTGGGCACGGCGATCAACTCAAAATTGATCGTCAACATACAAATAACAGTTCCAGCGGAAACATATACAAAAAATGATTCAATCAATTATCGTTACCATAAGAAGAGAGCAGCGTACATGGCATATATTGCATCTCATTTGAAGAAATATGATAGTATTGAACAAATTAATTATTCGTGGTTAAATGGATACCAGCTGAATCCATTGCTTGAGTTAAAGCCGATTGGAAAGCTGGGCAATTGTTTATCTGTGCGGATAATCCTTGCTTGTGAAGAAAGCGCTTACAAACTACACAGGTACAGTCCAGCTCGGAATAATCTGAGAGAATCATGGATGTTCTTGGAGGGCAGTCAGGATAATAGCACCGAAGTGGGTCCGCCAACACCATACTATAATAGCAGTGTTTTGAGAGACCTCACAGCATCAATGAACGAAGAATTTTTGAGAAAAACATTTGAAAATAGCGAGAATCTAAAACAAGCAGTCGTGCTGCTCAAGATATGGCTGCGACAACGGAAACTCCAGGTGTCCGGTCACGTTGTCAGCTTGTTTGTCGCATATTTGGTGCAATTAAAGAGGATCAACAATATAATGAGCAGTTATCAGATTGTGAGGAATGTTTGGATTGTTCTGAGTGAGTTGTCTTAATTATTTTCAAATAGCCTTGCAAACAATGTTAACACTATAGCGATAGATCAATGAAATTTAAAATTGAGTAACGATAATAATTAGGATACTTCCATACAAGGCTATCTGTGTCAAAATTAGGCAATTGAACTCTTGAGCTGTGGTAACTGGACAGCTGTTAACATACATATACATAAGACAGACATACATACAAGCAGTGGTGACATATTTAGTCATTGAAACTAACTTCCAATTTTTTTTATTATACCATATTACCAGGTCTTTTACGGTCGATACAAAGAGCAGTAAGTGTTAGAGTAGCATCTGATTGTAAATTAAACACTGATTATCTCTCCCCAGAATCGTCAGAATGGGATACCAAAGGCATATCGCTGCACCAAGATAACGGAACAACGCCACCGATAGCAGAATACTTGCAGCACTTCCCCGTAGTATTTCTAGACTGCTCTGGATACTACAATGTGTGTTGGCAGATGTGTCCGGGGACATACTACGCTTTGAGACGAGAGTGCGAAATGGCAGTCGAAATGTTGGACAACACCAAGATTAATAGTTTCACACCGTTGTTCATGGTACCTGTTGCACCGTTGATGCAGTTTGATCATATCCTCAGGTAAAAATATGATAATAACAACAATAATAACTTGGGGGCAATTCCACACACAGCTATCCGATTCCAAATTAGGCAATTGAATGCCTCTGCGTTATGGTCACCGGACAGCTGATATACATACATACATTTATACAACATAATATTTAAATAGATATTTTATTATGACCAGACACAGACCAAAAAATTTACTCATCACACAAATGTTTGTCCTGGATGGGAATCGAACCCACAACCTCTGGTTTTGCAGTCAGGGTGTCTAACCATGAGGCCAGTCAATATATACATGTAATGGATGAATTGAAACACAAAAGTAGCAATACAGATGCACATTAAAACCTCCCTTACATTCAATTATTGGGGGCTAGGTCTCCTGCTATAATTTTGAGCTAAATGCCCCACATCACCCTGAGTCGACTGGCAGAGATTATCACTAGGTATTAAGTCCGCCCGTGGTAACCTAGTGAGGTGTGACTATCAGAGATATCTATCTCAAATAGGACAATAGGGCATTACCCACATAAAACACCCTTATCGACATGATTGGGTGGTGGTGCCTTCATAGACAAATTTTGGACATAAACTGGTAAAGTTTGCTTATTTGTGGCTGTTTCAGATTCAAAAATCTATCAAAAATCACTGAGTTAGTTTTAGACATGACTCCAAAGGCGGCCAGAATAAACTATGGACTGGACCAGCTCGGTCTAGTGACCAATGTAATATATTCCTTGCTGAAGCGAGCTTTGGGCGAACGAGTCCATTTGATTCTGCAAACTGTTGATGCCGACTTCTCCTGGCCACTAAAAAAGACACCAGAAAAAGCTCAAAAACAAGGGTATGTACTTGACAATATATTATTTACAAGTCATTCTCGGATCCATATTTATTTTTGATAAACCCAAGACATCATTTACGTTATTTAATCCTTTTCTTTAGTCTATGCTCCGCAATAAACTTAACTTTAAGTTATTGAGTATTGCTTGTAGTGACCGAGTAGGGAATTTTATATTATACTATATTTTCTATATATTAGCTTATAATTGCAAGAAGCAGCAGAAGAAGAAGAAGCATATAAAAATAATGAAACATTTTCTAATGAGCCTCATTGTAATCATCAACCGTTACATTGTTTCATTAAACACTGGCCGGCCAGCCTGGCCATGTGTATTGTGGTAAAAAAGAAAAAACATTTTTTCAATATATAATTAAATATTTTTTTTACTTTTTTCAGTTATAAACCGCAGCTGTCATTCGGTTTTATACTTAACTATCAGAACGCTATCAACATTGTGGACAAGGGACCGCCGGCCAATCTGCCGGGTGCTGAGAAATTTAGGTGAGTAGAAAAAGAAGACATTACGAATTAAAAAAACACGGTTTTTAGTGTACTTCGAAAAATCATGTAACACCGTTCCCTCACAACATAGATACTGAAATGTCTGTGTGGTAGTCACTTTGGGGAGAATTGGAGACTGATGAAGTGACGACGTGCGTGAGGCGAGCGAAGACACTCAATGAACAGACTGGTTCACACTGGTCCAAGATTAGTAGTAGACTAAAAAAGTCGCTTGTGATTCTTAAGAAGCCTTACACTCCTAAAGAATGCTATTTTTTTCATCAAAGACAAAGACAACAACATTTATTTGCACAAATATGGGTACATATAAAGGTGATACAAGATTATTAATCCAAGCCATATTTTGCCTTTGCATCAATACATGTTATTTTCCAGAAAATTCTGGGGTGATAAATCGGAACTGCGTCGGTTCCAAGACGGCTCCATCACCGAAGCTTGCGTGTGGGACGCGGACTCGTTGGCTGAGAGGCGGACTATCACTAAGCAAATCATTGACTACATTTTTGAATTAAAATATGGTAATACCCCTTTACACATAGAGCTTCTTCTTCACACATTGAGATTCATGATTTGTGAAACTGATGATTGTGATTAGTGCACTAATATTGTACCTCCTGCAAAATTACAGCACTTGTAAATTGTGAATGTGTTCAATTCATTTGAAGGTTTCTTTTTTAAAATGTCATTGTCCGGTCTGTAAGGATACAGATATTTGGCAGCCGGTGACGTTTCATGGAATTCACGTTTCCAGGTGTTCCCTCCAATCAGCTGTTCCACGTGTGCGACCAGCTGGACAGCCTCACTGCGCGCAAGGCGCACGGCGGCCGGCAGGCGGAGGAAACGGCACTGCAGGTGATGCAGGCGTTCGACGAACTGCGCAGGGACATAAGGTCCCTCACTCAGATGCCATTAGACGTGAGCTCTGTTTACGGTGAGTTCTAGGTCCTATTGTTGCTTAAAATCGATCACACTAGCGCCCTCTAGCGGCCGTTCGCAGAACTACGTCAAGAAAGAAGCCGGTGTTACTTCGCCTTTTTTATACTCAATCGACTTTGTTGTTGATGTATGTGTATATATTTAATGTGCCAAACAATTTTTTTTCACTTAACCATATTATTAACGGAATATTACAATAATGTATGTAATATTATTAAGTAAAGTTCCATTTATATATTTATTCCGAAATGGTGTTGAAAGAGTTATTGAATAGTTTTTTTTTTACTACACACAAGTCAAAATAATTGAATGTTCTTCCTCGCAGGCGTGTCGCCAGTGTTTAGCTACTGCGAGCCGTTCCCATCGGTGGGCAGCGCGGCGGACCCTAAGGTGTGGAGGCGTGGGGATGCTAGTCTGATCAAGGACAGGGATGCTCAGCTGCCAGAGTACATACCCGCCAACCACGCTGTTGTCGAGTTAGGTAAGAATAATGAAAGGTATCTTCTTGGACGTTTCTACATCGGTGAAGGAAAACTTCCCGAGGAAGTTAACCACCTTACAGATGTAACAAGGTATATAATATTTTCTGAGGTATGTTAAGTCAATCCGCGTTTGACCAGCGTGTTAGATTATGGCCAAAACCCTCTCAATACGAAAGCAGACCCGGTCCAGGTGTGGACAATAAAATAATAAAAAAAACAATTGAAAATCAACGAGCCTCCTGTAAATTGTCTTATGAATATTTACGTTAATGTTCCCTTTTTTTTATGGTGTTTTTGCTACTATTTTCACCTAAAGGGCACAGCGGCAAGTGGCCCGGCGAGATCGAGGCGTTCCGCTGCCTGAAAGCGGCCTTCAATGTCCAGATAGCGGACCGGCTCGCCAAGCAGTACTGCCTGCCCGCGCAGCCCTACCCGGCGCGCGTCGACGTGCTCAAGAGCGGCTCGGTGTTCACGCTGCATATAGCGCACCCCAAGGAGATAACGCTGCTGCGGCGGGAGATGGAGAACGGAGTGGTCAAGTACAAGGAGAGCGAGGACAGCGTGCGGCTGCAGTGCGACACCGTGCTCATGCCGCGGCTCAGGGGAGCGCTGCACGGGTGAGGGGTACACATGAATAATAATAGTAATACTAATTGGGGACAATTCGACACACCGCTATCCGATTCTAAGTTAGGCAATTGAATGCCTGTGGGACGGTGGCCGGACAGCTGATATACATACGATATAATACTTATATAGATATCTTTATTACGACCAGACAGAACCGACCGGCTGCGATGGCTAGGGATCGAATCCAAGATCTCCGGTTTTGCAGTCAGGGTCTTTCACCACTTACACATCATACAGTTTTACAGCTTCATTCATTGTCTTTGTGCGCTGTGAGGCTATGGTAGACCGGTGCCAAAGAACTGGCAGCTTCTAAAATAACAAAAAAAACTGCCGCATCTGACAGTTTCTCAGTATCAGTCAGTTACCATCAGCTCTATACTCCAGTCTGCACCAGAAGCACCCGGCGTTCGGGCCAACCGCGTGTCTCTTCAAGCGCTGGCTGGCCGCCCACCTGCTGTCCCCGCCGCACTTCCCCCACGTGGTGGCGGAGCTGCTCGCCGCGGCCGCGTTCGTCCACTGCAGCCCACTCGCCGCCCCCCAGCAGCCCACCGTTGGGCTCTTCAGAGTGCTCAAGCGGCTGGCCGACACAGATTGGAGCAAGGAGATGATCGTTCTGGATTTCAATGAAGACATGACGCGTGAGTTTCTTTTTTATGCTTTGATTACTCTCAGATTCCTCCAATCCTGTTGCCGATAAATATTATCAACCACCAGCTGTATTATATGCTGTATACATCTACTATCATCTTCAATTTGCACCTTAATAGAATTGAGGATCAATCCACACGCGGCTATCCGATTCCTAATTAGACAATCGAATGCCTGTGTTATGGTGACCGGACAGCTGATAAACATACATATATACATACGATATAATACTTATATAGATATTTTTATTGCACCCAGACAGGACAAACATATGTGCTCATCGCACATATGTTTGTTCTGAGTGGGAATCGAACCCACGACCTCCGGATTTCCACTCGACCACGAGGCCAGTCAAAGTGATAACAAGAGTTCCATTAAGCAGGCGAGGAGATCATGGAATTGGAGCGCAAATTCAACGCGAGGGACACCGCGGTGCCATACATGTATATAGCGACGGCGTACGACGGGGAGCTGCCCAGCGCGTGGAGCCACCCCGGGCCCAGCGTGCACGTCGCGGCTCGGGCGCGGACCCTGGCCACCGCCACCCTGGACTACATGCGGCACGCTCTGCTGGACGACTTCAACGACAACGTATTGGTGAGTTTAGCAGTTCGGTAACGATGAAACAGGCTCTTTTTCATATACCATTCTGACCGATCTCGCGGCCGAGCGGTTACAGACCCCGACTGCGCAACTCGAGGTCGTGGGTTCGAGTCCCACCCGGGACAATGTCAGCTGTCC
>DWDX01002008.1:0-16397 GCA_018245675.1 Agara michaeli | reverse complement strand
ACGTTACTTACAGTGACTGTTTCAGAATGATATTTTTTAATGGGAGGCTTTGTGGATTTTCATTATTTTCATAACCACAGCATACTATTACAGCTGTGCTGATAAAATGTATGCTTCACTCGTATTTTTAATGTAATTATAAAATTTTCTGAACTTTTTTAATGCCACTATGGTTGAACGAAATACTTTTCGCGGACTTGTTAGTTTGTTGGATCTTAATATTTTGTTATACAAACAACTAACAGTCTACTGGCTTATAAGACCCCTGTCAACTTTAACGGTCTAATTTTGGGATCATAACCTGTGGCCTTCCAAAATTTGTTGAATTTTTAAAATCTTTACAACACGCGAAAGTGTTGTGCTGTGAGGGGTAAAATGAAGTACTACAAATAGGACAATTTTATATCGTTTCAGGTTCGAATCTCGGTTGAAACGACATCGTAATGAGGAATCTAAAGATATTTTATTCAATTAGAGATCTACATATTTTTTCTAAAATCTGTTCGCAGCTTGCCCCACTGAATTATAAAAGGACAAAAACAAAACGTTTATTTGTAAAAATATGGATGCATTATTTCTTTATTGATTCAGTTACAGTTACAATATATTTACTTCAGATATCAATATTAAACAAAATTATTACACGACGTCATTCATTCTTATCAAAATTTTATTTAGCCCACCTTTTCATTAGGAATTTGCAACGTTACAACAAAATCAAATACAGTCAGCTAAAAACTCTACGACACTATATTTATACTTAATTTGCACCGACCGCACTTCACATACCTATACATATTTTTCCATAAATACCACGCTCACATACACGTGTTGGAAGGTGGGAAGGGAACCCCGCGGCTAATTTTCGGCATCAACGCCTCAGCCTATTAAGTAAGGGCTTGTGCGCATCAAGCGAGGGGCTCGTACCCCCGAGCGGAGGCATGTCGCAAAATAATATGTCAAATGCGAGCCCAGGGCGCGACTAGCGCTCGGCCGCGTGTCCGCTAGTGGCAACCAATATACAACTGAACGTCACAGATGAGCGCGGTATCGTGCGAAGGGTAACGTTAAGTCAGTCCTAGTTAGTATTACCGTGGACAAATTGCTTAAAACTTCTCAAATATGAGACCAATTTGTAAAATATAAACTATCGAAATTTACGTACGTCAGCACTATGTACTGAAGTTCGGGATGGCGAGTTTGTGTATTTATGAATGTCGTCGCCTCGTTCTTTGCATATAAGAGACGAGGCGCAGCGAAGCCCGAGGCTAATTCTGGTCCGCCGGTCTATTAAATACGAACGTGTAGGTACGATAACTTCGGGAGCAGCGAGAGAAACTTGGCAACACTTGAAGTTCAACTGTAGATTTGCATTATCAGTAAGCGGAAGAACGAGAGCCGCCCTTGAGTTTATATCGGGATTTATGTCTTTAAACTTTGTTGTTCCCCTTTAATTTGTTTTCAAATTTTCAAATACGATACAGAATATACAATCGTTATTTTATATTTAACTTACACCGCGATCTTGTTGGTATTTGTCGAATCAATTTAAATGACTTTCTTTCGACGTGCTTATTATTAATATCGGACCTCTTTATGTGTGCTATAACACTGTGTAATGAGCACGTGTGTTTCTTCTGTGTCTGGGTGTAACATACTCGTAAGTATCTTATAAAATACCATACTTTATACTTATGTTTATCAGCAGTCGGTTAACCGTAACACAAGAATTTACTTTGTTCCAAATATTATTAGTATTGTTCTATGGAATAACCGAACCGTAAACAAATATTGTTATTAATCAATTCGGAGCAGAAGTAGTGGATATATTTCTATATTCACACGAACCGTTGTAACGACCAAATGGAGAGTTACAGCCACTTTTAGAGGAAAGTATAATCTCATATCGAAAAATAATACTCGTACAGAGCGAGCCGTAGCCCGCTGCGACCGTTACACGAGTATAGATGACGTGTCGGCGGTGACGGGGGGGGTCATCATTCGACTGTACTTCGTTCATATAGAAGACAATGCCGTACTGTACATTAGTAACTCTTTCAATAACAACAAATTATAAAATACTCTAGTTTTTGCCCGCGAATTCGTCCTGCCCCCACCCCCGCAATTCCCTTTAGAGGTAGAATTTCGTAAAATGTGTGTTTAGTTCACCTCGACGTATCACTACATATATTATTATACATATGTTATGATGCATATAAACCTTCCTCTTGAATCTCTCTATCTATTACAAAAAACCGCATCAAAATCCGTTGCGTAGTTTTAAAGATCTAAGCATACATAGGGACAGACAGCGGAAAGCGACTTTGTTTTATATATACTATGTAGTGATAGTGATGTTAGTCGATAAAGTAGATAGAGTGCGTTTCGTATTGGGGACGCGACTCATTCCACATCTCTGTGTATGCCGACAACACAATCAAGAAACAAATGACGTTCACCGATTCACCTCTTGTTCTACACCAGTCAAATCGATCACTTTATTTTCTAATGCCATAACGGTCTACACGACATTAATGAAATCGGCTACTTATATTTTCTTATTCCACAACTTATGTATGTTTCAGATGTTGGCGTGAACGCAAAAACTTTTGTGCCCTGAATTCGGACGTACGCATTAAATTCTAGAAATGTAGCACCAATAAACTAGGGAATGGTGAAATAATTGGACCCTTTCTTGAACCCTTTGAATTATTGTTTTTGCCGCTAAGGGTAGATTCAGATATTTTTTTGAAAGGTTTTCGGTGTAATAGCATGTTAGCGTATTTAATGTTGAATGTCGTCTGTAGCTCATAAGCTCCCGAGCTGCAAAATATTTCTTTATGCTTTCATCGTTCATTCGTATTATTCCAAGCTTCCACCTCACTCTACATACATATTCTGTAGTAAATTTAATAAATAAATTAAAATAAACTTTTCAAATAGTGATACTGCGTATTCAACCAATTTGTTCGATTTCTATTTTGATATAAGAATAAAATAAGACAAAGATTTAACAACGACTGTCTCAAAAAATCCTTAAAGAGTTCCTTCAAGTTTCTTCTCTTTAGTTTCTGAACCGACCGAAACCCGCCCAATATTTTTCAACAAGATGGCAACAAACATGTAAATTCCACAAAGAGCGAATAGACGGGATATTTTGGTCTTCGAGTAAAAGGATTTTAAAATCCTCTCGCGGACGTCTCGCGAACACGCGAACACAGAGGTAGTATAAGGTTGAATGAAAAACATACCAAATAGACAGGTTCGAGCGATGGAATCTATGATCGTTCGTGTGAGATCAATCGCGAATGAATGAGCTTTAAAAACTAAGTCGGCCCGCGTCGCGTGCCACGCGCGTCTACCACGCGCTTGAAAGTAATAGACATAAATCAAACACTAACGCGAATTTGCGGACATAGGCGTAAATAGGGACTAAATTTATAGCTTTCACAGATACTCGTACACATTTGGGAGGATTGTGTTTTCGTACTGTATTATAATATACAGAGAATAATAATAATACATATAAACGGAACAATTGACACACGCCGGTTTAGATATCTTTATTACCCAAACAAAATGTGCTCATGAACAGTTTTTAGGCTTGGGTGGGAACTCCCGATCTCCGGTTTAGCAGTCGGGGTCTCCAACCAATAGATCAAAATACCAGTCGTCGTGGTACTTCAATTACTTCTCTTTTATAAATATTTGTAGGTCTTTTAACGATCGTTGAGCACTACGGCGACCAGTCAATAAATTAATGTATGCTCACCTTTACTTTCCTGATCTCTATTGTAATTTTGATAAACGAGGAGGCTTTTTTATCACAATCGCAACCTTCAACAGTAGCGATATGTACCTACGAGTATATATTGTATGACGACTAGCAATGAACATATTTCACGAGTTTTGTGAAGAAACTGACTCGAAGGATGGCAAACACCAAAAAAACATTTACTATTCGTGAAAATGATTCATGATTGCTTAATAAGATATTGTTTTTATTTGAAAATCTCTCGATTTATTGCTTATTAATAACAAAATTAATGGATTCGGCCCCTGCGGGGCTATTGCGATCGATCTATCAGCAGATAGAAGTTCGATTATTCTACCACAAATTATTTCGAGCGACGGTTATATTCGCCGGGTTCTAGACTTAGACAAGAATAATGGATCTATTATTTATATCTATTATTAAAAAGTTTATCATTTTGTAGGTCACGAAAATATCACTCGCTATTATGTATCAATGACAGCGGGAGTCTTCATTGAAAGTAACTTATACTAAAGTTATTTGATGATTATACATATGTATATTGAACGTATCTTTAATATTCCGCACCTACAAACGTAACATAAACGTGACGAGGCCTATAAGGATCATTATTGATATTTCTGACTTTGGACCGATATTTATTTATTCATTTGTACATATATTTGTTCACTTATTTGTGTGAAAAGTTTATGTGATGTGAAAAAAATATTTATAATGAAGTTTCTTCTTAACAAACTTAAGAAACTTCTCCCCCTCATCGAACTACGAAATATTAATATATCGGTAAATTAATATAAGCAACTGCGCCAATGGAACCAAAAATAGCTCCCCGAGCTAAAAGTAAAAATTGTAACCTCTCGCAGGCGTTGACAAATGACGAAGTATCCTAAAATATTTGGAACGGAAACGTTCACTATATTTAAGTAACGTAACGTCGAGGAAGCTCAGGAATATTTTAACATACGTGTGTTCAGATACACAGATCGACATGCCCCGGAACACATGTAAGGGAATGTTAAATAACTCGCGGCTCGTAGAAAGGAAAACTTCAGCTGACGGCATTCATCGGGCTGTAATGTTGTTTTTAAACCTTCATATTTTCACATCCGAAAAGTTTGACTGATGTTTTTCAACTGTAATGTTTATGTTGACGTAACCGTCGTAATCACTGAATATCTTTAACATCGGTCGCACCGCGGTTCACACGTATTCTTATGAGTGGGATACGATTTGTTAGACTTTTTTTTACTTTGAAAATATGTTTCGGAGATAAATGCTACTAGAATTGTATTTTCATGTCCGCGATACCGAATCCGGATTAGCGTTGTTTGTGAATTGAGTCAATTTGTAAATTGTCGTTTAGATTTGAGTTTTTCAATTTCCCATCCGCAGCCAGCAGGTCTAGATTAAAAATGACACGTCACCTGAGAAAATCTCTCCTGCGCGTCCAAAATGTCGATGAACAGAGAGAGTTTGTGGTCCATAATGGGGAATCCGTTTCTAGGCTGCTGGAGCAGATGCCTGACCGCTTCTCTGACGGCGGCCGGCGTGCTCGGAGTTCCGGGAGTGCCCAGCGCGGGATGCACGCCCATCAAGCCGGCCAGGCCGTGGAAGGTGGCCGACGGCTTCGGTGGCGTTTGCACCCCGCCGCCCGGCAACGACAGCCTGCGCGAAGTCGACGGCGGCACAGCACCGTAACCGTTCGTCATAATCGCGGGTCTTTGCAGCTGGTAATCACTTCTCGAAGACGGCAAATTAAAGGTCGCGCGCGGGAGAGTGGACAACGTGTTTGGAACGGGCCGCGGCCTCCTCGGCACCGGCTGGAGGAGAGGAACGGAGGGCCAGTCATCCTCGATGGAACCGATGGAGTGCGGCCGACGAGTGACCTGGGTCACGGGACGGGGAGCGACGACGCTCTGCGGCCGTCGGGGCAGACGGTCGGCTCGGATGGGGTTCGGCGGCGTGTAGGGCGAGAAGCCGCCGAAGTCGTCGTGGAGTGGAACGGTAGGCTTGGATGGCTCCGGCGCAGGCGGTGGCGGGTCGTCCCAGCGCGGCCACGCGAGGCTCAGCGAGTCCGGCTTGCGGGGCGGCGCGGGCCGAGGCCTGCCCGCCCCCTCGGTCATGGCGGTCGCGGCCGGCAGGGTCACATGGCGCGAGGCGTGCGTCGCGCGCGGCGGTCGCCGGCCGACTGACGCCGCGACGCCTGCACCCGTGCCTCCCCCTGCATCGACGCAGCGCCGTGTTTTGGTTTTGCCGGCGGTTTTTATTCTACGCGTACGTGTGCGTTACGGGTTACGGGTGTTCTCGGGACTGCTCTACATTCGAGTCAACTTTGCCATGATTTATAACGCGCGCACCGACCGCGAGTTAAAACATTTCAACGTGTACAGCTCGCTAAATTACTATTTGTTTTCCTCGTTATTACTCTTTATTGCTGTTTTTCAGTCCACTCGTGTTTGTCGGAATCGTCTTAAAGGAAAATTTCAGTTGCTAACATATTACACGCACCTGTGTACCGACAATAAATCTTCAACTTTAGATGTAAACGATTGTAACATGACAGCCCGGTTCTTGATACCTCGCCGCGACCGTTAGCCGTAATCCTGAGGAGACTATCTTTCAATACGACGAGACTCTACATAATATAAATAAGTGCAAAGTTCTGTTAAAACCGGTAATAACCGAGTTGACAAAGTTTACTTAGGCGAGTAATAGGGTAGGCGGAATTAAGTAGGGCTCGTAAAAGATAATTTTATTAAGTGTAAGCAAAATTTCAGCTAAGTGAAGGCGCGGTATAACGGTGAACTGCTTAAGGACTTAAACAAACGAGGCTCACAATTTCACTTGAATTTCAGAGACGCTTCTTAACGTGTCGGCTGTCACAATGTCCAAACATTTGTTGGTGAAAGTAACATGTGTTGTAATAGTTACACGGAGATGAATAATAACTCGACATTTATTATTTAAATTGTTACAATTAGATCGGTCCCTTGGTCGAGTGGGCGTTGACCCTGAATGTTGAACCGGGGGTTTTGGTTTCGATCCCGATACGGAATAAATATTTATGCAATGAACGCGAGAAATATCCGAGTATAAATTTATCTGTATAAGTATTTCGGAAATTAATGTATGCATTTGATCAGCTGTCTATTTAACATGACGCAGACTCTGCTTTGTTTTGGATAGTGTCCGAGTTGTCCAGAGGTTTAATGGTGTGTTATGTAACGATCTTATTATGTGATATAACACGTGATTCAGACACTGCAGACTGCTTGTTTACAAAGTATACTGGCAGTTTATAAGTTCTGTATTCAAATATGTCAAATTATGTTTTTATAATGTCACGCCATATTTTTATTCATTCCTATTAAAATAAAATAGTGAACATCTTTAGATGTTTTATATACTAAAACCACGTATCTTGGGATTCTGCTTAAGCACTGCTTTTCAACCACAGATCTACTTTTCGCGCGAAAGCCGTGGCAGCCAAGACAAGACAAAGACGTTTATTTAATTATTATTATTATACCATCACGCCAGTCCCTAACGGGGTAGGCAGAAAGCAGCGACTGCCAAATATCATAGTCCTTACAAAACTGACGTGTTTAGTCTACATTCATCTGTCGCTTCATGCATACATGCCGATTATTATTTAATGATTAGATTTTGCATTTACATCGTATACGTTTAATAGTCATTATAAAAATTAAAATTATTATCATTTACTAACTAGACTAAAGTAACATTTATTTCAGTTAGAGGTTTTTACTTCGGCTTTGGTGCAATGTAGACTGAGAGGGACAAAGCCGGAGGAAAAAACTTTTTGTTGTTTCATAGACAGAGAAACAAACACACTATATTAGTTTGAAGCTGCAGGTGGAATTGACATCAACAATTGTTTAGTTAATTTGAAACAGAAATATATGAATTTAAATAAGACGGAGGCGGCTCCGCGACGGAGGCTGGTGTGTACAAGCCGGGAGGTGTCATTAACCCACGAACTTCCCTAGCATTGGAAACTTGCTATTTCCGTCAAGCACGGGTCGGTCACATTACGAAATCAAACAATTTGAAACATTCATCGAACGGCACAAAATTGGTACTTCATAAGAGCTATCGGTGCCGTAAACGAGCTAAGGGCCGCAGCACACGCCTGATCTATATCGGGATCGTATCGTAAATCAGCGATTTATGGCCACTCGCGGTATTCGCCGCGCCGTGCTCCAGCGCCTCCTAATACACTCCGAGCATGTACGTACACATGCAATTTGCAAATTATATTGCTTACAACAATACAAATAGTTTTCAAATACAAATTGTTTTATATTTTATAAGAGGTACAGAGATACACTCGATGAAGGTCACGTTATATTCATCGCACTTCGGCTCCGTGCACCCTTCGAGCTGCAGTACACCGGGAGGATAAAGCCGGCGAAACGAAACTCAGCACAGCTTTAACAGCTGTACTCTTTATCTTCGCTTAAAACATCTTTTAGATTTGAGTCGAGTGTGAGTTAGTATGATCAGAAATATTTCGTACTTTTAGTCCATTGACACGCGTCTCGGTCTAGCGATTAGAGAACCTGACTGTTAAACTGGAGGCCGAGGATTCTATTCCCAGCAGGACAATCGTTTGTGTGCTGTGATTAAATATGTTCCGTGTCTAAGTGTACTAAAAATATCTGAACAGGTATTATACAATATATAGATATTATTCAGTTCTACGGTTACCCATAACAAGGGCATTAAATTGGCCAATTTAGAATCAGATAGCCATGGAGTTGTCTCCAATAACATGAGTATTAAAATAATCATATTTTTACACCTATTTCATATCGGAGTAGACAGGATTACCACGGACTACGATCGTAACAACTTTTTTCTTCGTGTACTTTCATAAGATACTTTGAAGAGAACCAGTCGCAAAAAGATAAGATACATATTTTAATTGGACTCATTTGAAAGGTTCTAAGTATAAAATTAAATGGTTGTCAATGGTGATAAACGCGGAGTAGTTCGAGCAACTGTCTAAGTTTCTGCCAGAACTAGTTTAAATTATCGGTTTTATCGCAGAGCATCGGTTTTACTACGGCACTGGCGAGCCGCGGCGTACTAACCGCCTGCCACTCGGCAGCTCGGTCTGCAGTCCTGAAGGAAATACGCAATAATTCCCAGGACAAAAATGTGTGTATTGAACACATCAGTTCCGTGTCCGGGCGTAAGACACATATCTGTATAAGTATCTTGCAGTATGTACGTTCATCAGCTGCCCGGTTACCAAAGTACAGGCGTTCGATAGCCTCATTTAGAATAAGACAGCGCTGGCTGGAAACGTAACGATCTTTATTATTATTATTACATAATCTCGGGCCGTCTATTCTTAAACTATTCAGTCTGTTTGAATGACAAGTCAAGCGACTGACTAGCGACACGTACGTTTCTATGCGCACACTTAGACGGGCAGTTGTCTATACGAGAACTGCGACCAGATACTGATCAAATATTTATACTTATCCCAGAATCGAATCCATGCCCGCCGCAGATATCCAATAACGTAGACCGTTCATCACAAATAGCGCCTAATTCAATCGCTGTTAGTACACTGAAAAAGATTCCATGCAACCCCGGACCGGCGCGCCGCCGGAGAGGATGCAACGAACTCTAAAACGCCACTTAATGCACTTCGAGTGTTGCTATTTTGGCGTGCGGCGGTGTTGCCGCTTCACGTGTTTAATGAAAGGGTTACGCTCGTGTCGCACTGAGTCTTCCTTATTTAACGTGGATTTATTACATTGGCCTCTCGGTCCAGCCGTTACAGAACGTCGCTAACCGGAGGTCGTCGGTTCGATTCCCACCCCGGGGCAACAATTCGGGTCACGAATACGTCCCTTCGTTTTATGTCTCGGGGTAATAATAGAATCTACATCTACATATAAGTATTACGAGGTTCCTTTATGTGTAGCAGCTGTCCGGTGAACATTTAGTTCGCTCATTTAGAATTACCGTCCCTATAATTATAATTAGTACTGTGCAATACAAAATCTTACTGCATCACATACATGCATATAGATACGCTTATTTACTGTTGACAGCCGAGCAGAACTAAATCATTTCCACTGGTGGCAGTCATGTTTATGGCAATCGCCATATATTAATTATTTTTTATATTTATGACGAATAATTCTAAAACAGTATTTCTCAAGGTGGGTAGTAACGCCCCCTCGCGGGCGCTGGACACTTTCAGGGGGACGTCACGGAATCTAGCTAGAGGTAATCGGGGGCGATGATGCGATTTGTAGGGGAGAGGGCCTATGACACACTCGATATATATAACAAAAAGTTAATTTAGGGAGGTGATAAAAAATATTTCATTCTCAAAGAGGACAGTAGACGAAATGAGTTCGAGAATGTACGTTCTAAAATAATGTACGTCGTTAAACGTAGCAGCGCTACGTGCGCTGCCACGTTGTATCTTCGTCTGTGTAAGTTGTAAATTTAGAGTGGACTGGAATAAACGATGCGAGATGTATTTGGTTAATATTGCGAGCGAATCGGACGTCTGCATTTAATTGAGAGGAATAAACCCATAAATTCGTTTCATACTCCAATGTCTAGTTTAACCGCTAGAAGGCGCCCCGGCCGCCGTCGCCCAGTGTGCGGCGACCCTTACGGCCATCAATTGTCCGAACGTACCCACAACGTGAGCTGCCCGGAAGGCAGATTCCCGTCCATATTTGGAATACCTGACTCGATTTGTTAGATAACTTATATTTGGAACTCAATACACAGATGTAGAAAGTAAACTGGAGCTCGTCACGCGAATATATCTTCTGGGTGAGAATCGATCCCACAACCGACCGCTCAGCGGCGAAGATTTGTGAATATCAGACCAACCATTAGTCTATAAAGCACGAAATAACTAGTATTATGATAATATATGTGAATATATGCGGGCGGCGATGTACGTCCTTTGTTTTATATACATTTTTTACATTTTGGTACAGGTGGAGGTTCATAATATTAGTCTTAATAAATTCACGTTTTTTTGTTTCTTTGCACTTCGTTTCATCTTACGGTAGTGCGCACGTCGGAGCGAGCGGTACCAGCGCTGCACGCGGGTGCCGGTGATGGATCGAGCCCGCGCGTGTCCGTCACCGCTCGCATGCACCGGAAGTTCCCGCATTAAAATGCCGTTACGTGCAGCGCGCGGCTAATCCACGGTTGCGACGAATGGGAAATGCTCGGAAAATGACCACGAAACGAACGGATTGAAATTGAACACTTTCTACATGACGAGCTGTAACGCACCCGACGGACGTCGTGGCGGCGACGGCCTCGCGATTTACGATTCGGTCTCTCATTTCGGAGGTCCGGGGACATGTGCCGCCACGCACCTCTCGATTCACAGAGTTGTGCCTTAAATTAAGGGGAAACAAATCATTATAACGAAGGCTGCGCGCCCGACAGCGGGGGTTGAAATATGGAGAAAGAAATCTCCCGGCACTTGTTCCGTCTGATCCTCTCGTGACATCGAAATCTCGGAATCATGTTTCGTGTGATTTATAGCTGACAGCCGATAAACGACATGTACCAATTCATACTTCGCAGGAATCAAACCTACCGCGTCCGACGCGCCGGAGCCGCCGAGGGTCGGACCGACGATGAAAATATCCACAAATTAAGCGGAGGTGTCCTAAGTACTTGACTGTGCCGGAAAAAAATATCCATTAAAAAGTCATTAGCTGAAACAGTAGGCTCCTTGGGCGGTTCCCGTCGGTCGAGTGAGGCTCGTGTGGCTTTCGTATCACAGTTACTGTGTTAAATGCGGAACAAACAGACAGAAACTCTACAAAATATAACTTTGTAACACGCAAAGAACTTTTCTTAAACATTTACTATGCACGTAGACGGAATATTCACAAATTAATTATATGTTATTAATATTAACTACATGATTTTAGTTGACACATATTACAAGTAATGTTATAAAATAAAAACACAATCGTACAAAAAAACATTCAGTATCATTAAAATTAAACACTTTTAATGATTACTAGAACTAATCAAACCTGTGCTTCTATTTCAACAGTAAGTAACACTAGTATATTATATGTACATAATATGTCAACGTGCCATATATTTCACTATAGCAAAAATGTCAAATGATCCTAATGACAGCTGACGTAATGGCCGCTCGCCGCAAGCCGCAAGCCGCAGCGACCATTAGATCGTAAAAATATTGACGCGAATATAATCATCGGCTCTACGTGATGTGGCAAGTAACAATGTAAAATGGCGCCTAATGCGGCCATTGTTAGTCGCCGCGGGGTTTTTCATTTATCCCCAGATTCTATGTTACATACAATATGTAAAACCGACCGGCCTTTAGGTGTAGTGATTGAAGACTCGGGAGTGCCAAAACGGAGGTCGCGGGTTCGTTTCTCACACGGGAAAAACACTCGAGTGATGAACGCGTTTGTGCGTTCTGTGCGCTCGTCATAAAAATATGTATTAAGTAAGCGTTACATAGTATTCATGTTTATCAGCAGTGCGGCGATCATAACGCTGCCTGCGTTACGATCGCTTGCTAAATTTGAAATCAGATGGCCGCGTACGGAATGGAACTCCAATAAACCCGGCTCCGGCATCCGAAAACCCTCGGAGAAAAAATCGTGACGAGACCCGAACCCAGAAAATGGCATAAGATGAAGAAGTGTAATATGTTTAATCCGCTACGGCCGGAGCCGCGGATAAAACGCTAGCCATTACAATGCGCCCGTTGAAAGGTGTTCACAATACACTCGATAGTTTGGTGCGGGCCTGCGCCGGGACGGCGCGCGCTCGGCCGACGTAACGCGTACACGCGCACTTCTTGTGGACATTCGACAGAAACTACTGCCCGATACTTTCACAATTACATAATAACTGAGACTTCATCGTTCACTAGTTAACTGATACTTGTTTATTCTCTTAATAGGCAGTTCTATTCGAACTGACTCAATAATTCGTGACTTCATATTTATATATTATTATAATGTAAAATGTGGTTATCTAAAATACCTGACAGATTGAAACTTATTTAGCAACTAAAATTTTATCGTGACAGTGTCGGGGAGTTATTTATTTTTAGTGCATTTCGTTGATCTAAAGACAATTTCACCATTGTTCTAAGTAAGACACAACCGTGTCCTCGCGTGCGTGCGGGGCTCCACCGCTGCGTCTGTACGTTTGAAGGGAAGAGTAGGAAAATATAACAATGTAGTAAATACATGAACATCGACATCGCGCCGGTTCCTCTCCCTTCGCCTATAAGTTGACCGTTTAGCGCAGTGGTGCGATCACGCGTCTCCTTCCAACAAATTGATTTATAGTTCCGTATGAAAATTTCGTCCCTACATTTCTAATACCCCGTCGAGGTATCGCGCGGACCTCTCGCGGGAGCCGACTCTTTGATCCCTCCCTTGGGCCTCGGTGCCCTTGTTTATGATCGGGATTAAAAGAATTTCCCCGACCTTTACAATTACGCGTCGTTCGGAGGTTTTCTGTTTAATAGAATGCGGAATTTATCGCGAGATTTCAGCGCTCAAGTATGTAAGTTCGGCGTTCGTCTGTTCCGCGAGGGATTCCTTGCTTTGCGAATATTGTCGTGTGAAGCACTGCATCCTTCCGGTTTTCTTTTTTGGCCCGCGCTGGCTACTACGTTTATGGATATTTGGTGATATTTTTCAAAATAATAGATGTTTTTAACAATACTTTGGAAAGCGTGCAGTATTAGCTATTCTATTGCGCAACTATACAAGCTTATAGCATACAATTATTTTAAGAGATATGAGCTAAAACATCGCTTCGATGGAATGTAACAATGCGAGGCGCGCCCTCCGCCCCGACGACAAGACCGCGTCGTTACCGGCCCTCTCGTCGCGGCGTCCAGCCACACGGAATATTCACGTTGGACGAAGTTACAGCATTGTCAGGTTACTTCAGAGATGTTTTCATGATTTATTTTTATTTCATTGAAGCGTCGTTTACGTATAGTCGTATTCTCAAAATTCCGTTGCAGCCCGTCGGCTGGCTTACTGATCAAAATAGGATGCAAAAATGCGGCAGTAGCAACCTTAAGATCGGAAACAAATACGATAGTAATGCTAACCGTCGTGTTCGATTTCCAAATTGTCACAGTTTTAGAATAAATACAAGAACATACATCAATGAGAACAAAACTGTAATGTTTAGTCATAAAAGTTTATAAATGAACACACTCGCGGTAGTGTTGAAACATATTTTTGAATGTCACCATCGAGGAGCCTCCCTCACTTAAACGCCGGAACGAGGAAGGGCCGGGCGAGAAGCTCGCGGAGCCGACGACGACTCCTCGTTATTATCGGACCGTCCGCCGTCCCTTCGGAGGGAAGTGCTACTAGTACAATTTTTTTCAAAACGAGAGAATATTCCATCGCGGCAAATATATTGAGTTGAGATCGAGAAATTGTGATGTCGTGTCTGGTTACTACGCCGCAGTGCGCGGAGTGTGGGGGCAGATCGCGAAGCGAATTATTCTGCATGATTATCATTATTACATAAAACAGCCTTCGATCAAAACGCGAAGCGGCCCGCGCGTAGGACAGCTCAAGGATATTAATATTTGACAAAACGCGCGGTCGGTCGGTATGCGCATCGCGTATGGGGCTCCGCGGACTGCCCTGCGTGGAGACATCGCGCGGCTGCACCCCGCGACCCGCCGCCCGCCGCCGGGCCGCTCCGACCGGTCCGGGTGAAGAAATAATAACCTTATGAAACGAAGCCTAATTACAAGTGGACGTAAACTTTGTTAGTTCGTAGAGGACTAGGGGGTTTTCCCTGAACCTACAGAAGTATTTCTGAAAATTCTTTTCCTAGTAGTTTATTCCTGATCAACGTAGACTACTCGTATGTTCTTTCTGATAAGAAATTTAAAAAATCCCAAAGATACGTACGTCGGCGCGCGCAATGCGGTCGCACGGACGGCGAGCGGCGGGACGGCCCCTCTACAAGTAAATGTTCGTGGACTCACCGATATCTGGAAGCACCGGCTTTTACATACCTGCGACAAAAATGTAAAAATAAAAATAAACAGCACACGAATCTGCGCCAACCGCAGTGAAGCAGCGGCGTGGACGGCGCCGCGGCGGCCGGCCGCCCGCGGGAGGTCGTCGACAAACGAAACACTAAGTAAAATCTGTAGTGCTTCGAACGAAGCGATGGGTATTTTGTAACATTTTCTATAAATTCTTGAGATATTACAAGCTTTCGAGGTTTACAAAGGTCCTGCATCGTCGGAAGCCCCGATCGTAACATTACGTATATATAAGTAGGTATGTTAATGTACAAGTAATTGACGTAGGTCTAACTAGAATTAATCACAAAGCTACAAAATGTAACCTGCGAGAGCGCCGCGCGCGGCGAGTGAGCGTACGTTTGAACTACAATGAAAAGATAATTAATTATTTCGCCGCAACCTGCCTCCTACGAAAAGGTTACGTATTTCTCTAGTCGCTAGGGATGGCGCTTTCGTTTTTACATTTAATATTCCACGTGAGATCCAATGTGACGGGATCGTCCACCCGAGCGCGGCTCGCTCGCGGCGGCGGCGGCCGCGTGCGCGTAGCTAGGTATAGCACCGTTCATAATGCGACGAGAGAACACCGGTACGACTTGGAGTTCCTCATGAGGTTTTCTAAAGCGTACGATATCCGCCGTCGTCCTTCGTTCTGAAGACCCGCGCATCCGTCAGTGCGAGTCGAGGAGCTCGGGGCGACCATGAGTAAAACGCGAATGAATCGACAGCAGCCCTGCGAGCGTCGAGCGGAGCCAACGGGATTATAATATATTGCACGATTAAAAGTTTGGCCCGATTTAAATGGAGCGAAGTTTCGTGGGGGCCGCGCGCGGGCCCGCGGCGCCGCCGGCCGAGCGCGCGCCGCGCCGGGCGCCGGGGAACGGTTTTAATTTTTAAATAGAATTTAGAAAGCGGCGGAGCTCGCGGCCGCGCCCGCGGCGAGGCGGGCGTTTTTAAAGTATCGATACTGTTTTGCACCGGATGATCATCTACGAAGTTTTTCCCGGGGATTAAAAAAAATGCAACATGTCGGAAACGATTGAATTACGGAACGACGAAAGCGTTCAAATCTAGAAGTGACCGCAAGAAACATCGCGATAAACATTTCCGTACATCGAACAGCCGGTCTTTATCCCGATTTGTCTGCAGAAATGTAAAATACGACGAAACCTTCCAGAACAATAAAAGTCGGCAGGACAGAACATTCATAACGGAGAACGGAAAAAATGAACTAATATTAAAGAACAAACGGCATTCTGTACCCGCGGGCGCGACCGCAGTTGTGGCTCTAAAATTAAGCGACAAGATACTTTTAAAAATAATAACTGGAACATTCGTACATTCGGGGTCACAGTTTTGCGAAACTTCACCCAAAGTTCAGCAAATACCTGCAGGCGGTGCAGGGGAAGCCCCCCCCCCCCCCCCCCCCCCCCCCCCCCCCCACCAACACAACCACACCCCGCACCTTTTTTCTACACCTTCAACAAAAAACCACCCCCCATCCCACCCCCCCCGCTTTTCAATAAA
>DWDX01002007.1:0-16404 GCA_018245675.1 Agara michaeli | reverse complement strand
GTTCCTGAGATTAGCGCGTTCAAACAAACAAACAAACAAACAAACAAACAAACAAACTCTTCAGCTTTATAATATTAGTATAGATATACGATTTGATGAATGAATGAATGAAAGAATAAAACATACATTCCCATGACATATAATAAATCAAAACCAAAATAATACAAGCAAAAAACCAAAAATTTTACATAATGGATTCACTGTTTTGCAAACAGGCAACATTTATTACTACAAGTAACATCAGTCCGGCTATCAACAATCTGTCGTCTCCATTGATTGCCTCGTCTCAATTATATCATTGAAATTATATAAACTACAAGAGAATTAACAAACATGTCTCCTTATTATCTATGGCATGAACGAAAAAGAATAAATGACGGATACAGCCTCCTTTGTGAAATACCCATTGTTATAAGGCGAAGGGCACCGGAAATATAGTATCGGTTTTCATACTTTGGCAATCAGCGGTCCCAAACCGAGAGGCTTCTTCGTTACGTTTCAAAACAAATCAAGTGCCTTGATAGGAGAACTTCATATAAAAACAATGGTAAATATTGTTGAAATGTTTTTATCGAATAAAATAACAAATTGTAAATGACTGTTATAGACCAAACAGCAGACAGATAGATGTATTACCTAGATAGTACCCATTTGCTATTTCTCTATCATCCAGGCACAAAATAAAAAAAAATGCTTAATCACCCAAATATTAGGACTGGGTAGAAATCGAACCCACCAGTTCCAGTTCAGCAGCCAGGGTCTCTAACCACTAGACCGAGAGGCCATATAACAAATACTCTCATATTCGTGATGTGTCATGGCGTCTCGGTAACCAACCTCCACACCCGCGACCGAAACCCTTCCATTGAGCTAATTACACGGGAGCTACCTGCTACTAACCGATATAATTTACGCGAGCTCTCTAATTTTGACAGCTAACAAAAATGTTATATATACATAGAATAAGGTTCACTTCATTGGACGTACTTTAAGTTGGAGTGCAGCGATGCTGTTAGAATGAGGTGATAATATTCGTTCATGTAACATTTATTAAACATGTTAAATGATCTTAGCGACCGAATGTCCCGAATCATATAATAATGTCATGAAGTTCTGTATTTCGTAAAATAAAAATATAATTGCCAAAAGTGTACATTGAGTTGAATTGTTGATAAGCCGACACAAGTATTAGAGCATTAATGTTGTCACCGACCCGCCACAATTGTTACTTCAGATCCGAAACTCTCAATTCATCATGCAAATGGTTAGAATCGCGATGGTCCGAAGAAACTTGGACGAGTACCGATACGGACGGCACTTCCGCCGTGTGCTTCTGCATGGCGGTCCGCTGCGGGTATTTCAAACAGGTTCCAGTATTTTCAGATCCTTTACGAATCATGTTTAACAATGCATAACGAAATTAGGAGAAGCGGCACTCCCCTGAGAGTATAATTTGTAACTGTACATTTCGACCCAAATTAATATCCCAGTAATCGACCTAATTTATTATACCTATCCGGCCCATCCGCAATCAACGAGGATTACTATCGATTCACCGGCGAACCGATTACCAATGGCCAATATGTATTATGGAATTCCAGTTCCAAAATAGGTGTTTCAACGGTACGCAGGCTTCGGCCGTTACAGAACTGAAGCTATAGGAGTTCAGAAACCATCATTAGATTTAATAATCGCTAGTAAGCTTCAAGTATACGTGTGCAAACGCATGCAGGACGCCAGGTGCGTACATTCGAAACCGCAACTCGATAACAACGCTGTCGAATGATACAGTGTCACCGCTTGGAGGCGGGCGGTGGACTACACCACGTGAGGAGGTTCTAAATATATACTTGCCAGTAGCCACCGCAGCTCATATCACTCGTAATATCTAAATTCATTAAGCATTTAATCTATTTTCCGAGAGCGGAAATGGAACGAGGTTAATGACGTCGACAGCCGAATAATTGACCAAGTTAAGGCATTAAACAGCGCAGATAACGGCCGACTTCACTTTGCACTCGCGGTCCATGCTTCACTTTATATACAACAAATCGTAATCATCTAGAATGTATCATTTTAAATTCACTTCCCCGGAGACCTACAACGGGTACTCGCCGATTTCGCTTTGCTTCGTTATGATCGCTTTTAGCGCATTCTATCGAGTTGCAGAGCTTAACTGAAGCCTACTTCCGGTTATCGAATTCATTATTAAAGATTAACTGTTACATATTATGATTACATCAAATGTTTCAAACGTTGCAGTCGGTCACGAGTAGGGTCAGGTTTTAGATGACCGTTTTATCCAAATTTCATATTTTCACATCTCGCCTAGTTTGTTTAGTGCGTACATCGTCTGTTTGATGTATTTTATTTGATTTTAGGCCCAAATAATGTTAGAAGAACGTCCAATACTGATTGGCGCGATTAATTCTCACAACGGACTCACGCCGCTCGCCACTGCCGTCCGGAAAGGTACTCTACCGGATATTACTGCGAAGATGAGAGTAGAAAAATCTAATGTACCTACTTATAATACGCTGAATGTAAGCCCTGGGTGCATATGTGCAATGCTGGGTACAATGTGTGTAAATTGTCCTATAGTAATTTATCTAGTAATAATAATTAATTTGTACCTTTACTTCTGTTTCTTAATTTTGTACGCCGTAAAAGCAAAATATGGCTTGAAGTAATAATCTTGTAACATCTTTATATGTACCCGTATTTGTGCAAATAAACGTCTTTGTCTTTGTGTTTGAATACCTTTGTAATATTTTGTTAAATATAAAAGCACTATTGTAACTAGCAAAGATGCAGAATTTAAAGTTACATTTTCTTGGAATCTGTCTCCATACGTTATAAAGTTTAGGAGCTTATAAAGACTAAGCAGTTTATTGCTCGATAGTTGCCTTAAAATTAGGCTACGAACAGTGAACATCAGTCATCTAGCCGAAGGTGGCACTCGAGCGACAACTGCATAGTATCGTATAACAGCGGCGCGCTCGGTGCAGGCGATGTGAGCGCGGTGAAGTTCGTCCTGTCGCTGGGAGCGGACGTGCAGCAGCCGACGGCGGGCGGGCAGCGCGCCCTGCAGCTCGCGGTGCTGGCGGGACACGCGGCCGTCGCCGATCTACTGCTCGAGAAAGGAGCCGATTTTCAGGTAAACTTCGAGACAACTTAAAAAATATACAGCTATTCCTCATCAAATCATAATTTTTATGAAGGTTTTGTTTCGGCCCTTGGACTTTTTTGAAAATTATTGTCGTTATGTCACTATAACTACTTTTTAACATTTTAAAAGTTTATAAATTAAGTTTAATTATAAATTAATTATTGAGTTTATAAATTTTAAAAATTAATAAATCATTTCCTAACCGAGACTGTTTCAATACATATAAATTACCTTTTAGTTTATTCAAATCGGACATTCCGTTCAAAAGATATTACGAATTTAAAACGACAATCGAAACAAATTAATTGAAAAATTAACGCCACCGCATCGCCAGCCGCCGCTGGTCTAGCACGGAGGAGTCTGTACCGAATATCGAACCAAACATCGTGCTGCAGGATTTTTACATATATAACATCAAGTTATTATACCAATATTTTAATTAAACCATGGCTACGCGTGCTCCGATCTGCTACTAAATAAATAAATGACGAAATTTTAGGTTCGAGATATCAATGGACTTCGTATTGAACACTACGCCGTGGACTCTTGCCAGCTGGAGATGGTCAAGTACGTCATGGACAAGGGAGGCGACGTGGGCGTGACGGACCGCTGCGGATGGACGCCGCTGTTCCGAGCTGGTAACGCTTATATTATGCCACGTGCAATGGGTATTCTGTAGGCTCGTGTTATAGATCTAAAACGAGTAAAACCCTATGAGAACGATCACAGATTTCATATCGGATATTCAAATCCATACTAATATTATAAATGCGAAAGTAAATCTGTCTGTCTGTCTGTCCCGAACGCTTACATGGCTTGCGCTGACTCAACCTTATGAGATACATGAAAGCAATGTTCTACAAAAACATTGTCCTTTAGAAAACCTATAAAAGGGTCCGCGATGGTATATGATTGTCTCTTAAGGTTTAGCCACAGTAACCATTTTAATATATTTCATTTGAATTTGGCTTGGAACGGCTTGGTTATAGAATGATCGACCCGAACGGGCAGACGACGTTTACGGTTGTGTCAATTTTCATACATCCCCACAAATATTATAATTGTGAAAGTAACTGTCTGTCTGTCTGCTACGTTTTCACGCCTAAACCACTGAACCCCGATTTTAATGAAATTTGGTACAGAGATAGACGTAACCTTGGGAAAGGATATAGGCTACCTTTTATCGCGAAATGTTTAATATCATGTTACTAAATCTTATAACTGTACATATATTTTCAAGAGGAAGCTGTGGCGCAACATATAGGCTACATTTTATCCTAGAATTCGCGTGGGGTCGTTATTTACACGGGAAAAACTTTGTGACGCACTAATTTTCACGCGGGCGAGGCCGCGGGCAAAGCTAGTATCCTTATATATCCTCTAAGACTTAGTATTTAGAGTCTGATTTGAGCTTTTGTTTAATTTAATAGTAATCCAAGGAGCCAGTACGCAGGTGATAGAAGAGTTGCTACATCGCGGAAGTAGTGTTGAAGTCGTGGACAAGAGAGGGTTGACGCTGGTGGCGGCTGCCAGACTACTAAAGAACAGACAGTAAGAAGTCTTTTTTTTCTGTGAAGAGCTTAACAACCGGTTAGTCCCTAACCGATCGTATTTTTTTTTCCAACCCATAAGAAAAAGAAACATTTTTAACATAATTGAATCATACATGAAAATATGCTTGCAAATTGTAATAACTGTTATGTCTTCACTATTATACCAATAATGGTCATTTCGTGCTTCACAAATCCATTAAGAACGTTAATAAGTTCTATTATAATAATGACAGTACCGAGCACACAACCAAAATACAGTGTGGAGTAATTTATTGGATTTCGTGCATTGATGCTCTAGAGACGCCCTCCGCCTTAATCGAGGTAATGGGATTAGTTATTTCCGGCTTCAGGTAGCTTTGTTTCTCTCAAAGCCGTTTAAAAATCGATCAGTTTTTATTCACAATTATTGTATGTATAATGAGCCTTTACGAATGTACCGAATATTTGTCTATATATCGGTAAGTGACTATATGAAACTACATCTTGTCTGGTGACATATACGTAGCATATTAGCATACAGAGTCGTATTCGTTGCAGAGGCCGACCTCGAGAGTCGGTGCTGCGACTGGTGGACGCGCAGTTTCCGCACGAGAAGGCTCTCGCTAACTTCAGCAGACTCACCAAGAAGATCTATAGCGTTCATAGTTTAATGAAATAAATACTGTTCAACGTCTTTGAAGAGCATCACGATAAATTTAGAGCTTTGAGAGATTATACACGGTAAGAGCGAGTTACATTAAAAAAGGTAGAGAATAAAACGACCAATAGAATCGTAATACTAATTTTATTAATAAAAAGAAAAGTATGTACAAAACCTTACGACTAACGGAGTATTGAATTGCATCGCGCGCGTAGAACGTGGTAACGGTGAGGGTAAATACGAGAGTTGAGACGAAACAACAGCGCGTCCTGGGCCCCGGTACGTACAACGCAATCATCGACCAAATGCATTTAATGGCAAGGCTTAATAATTTAATCCAATAAATAAATGAATAGAATTTAAACTCAACGAATGTAGTCTCAAAACAACTTTGCCCACAATACTAACATTACTAAACGAGTCGGCCACGACGGTCTCGCTTCCGATGCAGATGCTCTTTGTAACTGTTCAAAGTCCACTTCATTTATAGAATTATATTCATCTTTTGAATGTTCTTCTTCTATTTCTTCCACTTGACCTTTTTCGAATTGTGTCGTTTTCGTATCTCGCTTACGTCTTTTACTATTCTCATCTTCGATTCCGTCTTCCTTATACTCTTCTTCTTCGGGTAGTGTTTCTGTTACTTCATGAATTTCACTTCCATCTGCTTCAAGATCGTCTAAAATAGACTCTTCTTCTTCTTTATGCAATGCATTAACTAATTTCAAGGGTGTAGTTCTAGTGTCACGGAAGTCTGGCGCGGGTACACGACTTGCATCTTTATTTATATGTTCTGCGACGACGGGTGGAATTTCTCCTTTGAAAGGCCCAAACTGTGGGCTTTTTAACAGCAACTCTGAATTCGATGGCAGTTTTGACGAGAATAATTTTGTATGTGCTTTATTTATATCCGGAACGCTGGTTAGTGTAGCGGCGGATACAGTTTTGCCATCGTAAGTTGTGAAAGTCTGTTCCGCGGCTAGCTTTTGTGACTGTTCTTTTGGTAATTTTGGATCCGGTGGTAAGTATTGTGGGCTGATTCTGTCCGATTCCATAACCATGTCTAAAGGAACACTTTTATCCATATTTTTTTTGCCAAACAAAGCATTCAATTCAGTTTCTGTTTTTACATATACCGGATGAGGTCTGTCTTCTTTTGCATGATTACTAGGGAATATTTCTTTGGTTCTATCATTGGTGGCTAACAAATGGTCCGGTGGTGAAGGTATAAACATCGGTTCAAAGGTTTCAGTTATTTTGTCACTAGGATAGGCGTGATTGGAATTAATGTATTGTGGTGCTTCTTCGTAATCTTCTTCTACATCAGTGTCTTCTCGTCTGTTTCCATTCTTCTTATTGTCGTCGTCAAAATCAGCTATTCTATCTTCACCGGCCATTAATGGTTCACGTATAATAGGTTTAAAACCACTTTCTATAACAATGGAATCGGGCTTAAAACCAGTATTGATAGCAGGTGGAATAGTAGATAAATCAGTAGACTGACCGATAAAGTCAGAAGATATTATGTCACTTTGGAGTTGAGGTTGTTCGTCATTAATTCTTACTCGATGAGTCGTTGGTTGATGGAAGTCGGGACTTGGAGTAGGTGTTTTCATTCCATGTTGCTTGGTTTGTATCATTTGCTGGTCCAACGGAACGGGATTTTCCATCGGTTTTCCAAGAATTATTTGTCCTGGTTTGTTAAAGAATGTTTGAGGAATACTATGTTGTGGTACATTGTCGCTAGCTCCAGGCAAAGTGATTTGACTTTTTACAACCTGATTAAGTATTATATCGGATTGGCCCAGGCTTAAAGTCTGCCCATGGGGAGATACCTGCATATTGTGAGTCGGTTTACCCATAATTATAATCTGCGGTGGTGCATTTGGTGATGGACTAGGTACTTTTGATGCAGGTTTTGGAAGTATTTGATTAAACATTGGCTTTGAATGATATATTGGAGGCATTGCTTTCATCGGTGGTATGTTAGACATCGGTGGTCGATTCATGTTAGGTGGTAGTCGACTGTTAGGGTACTTTGCAGGTTTTTTAGACATTCCATGTGGTCCATGAGCATGAGGCAAAGAGAGAGGGTAGCCACTGTTAACTTTCTGATACGTAGATGGTGGTGGTCTCCGTAACTTAATTTCAGGAGGCAGAGGCCGTCTGAACGGGGGCCGCATATTTGACATAGGTTTATTTGGTGAATGAGGACGCAGGACTGTTTGAAGAGTTTGCGGTTTGTGATTCGGTGGCAATAAAAAATTATCTGGTAGCTTTCCCGGCTCCACCGTATACTCATCTCCTTCTCTGACCGGTAGTTCAGGTAAAAACTGTTCTTTTACATCCTCATAAACTTGGTACTGGTGTAACTTTTGTGGTAAATGGGTAATATTTCTCTTCATTTCGTCCTTCATTTGATCTTCCAAGCTTTCCACTGCCTCAATGACTTCTTTTATTTGTACCTTGGATATCGGCAATTCAAACTCCTGTCCGTTCTGGTAAAGCTGATTCCTATCTGATTCGGGATACACTTCACCAGAAAGTCCGCCGTCAGATTTATCACTACTGAAATCGTTATAATGCGGTTTTGTATTGATTATTTTCTGTATTTTCTTGCGCTGATCTAAAAAGTTATAATCTGGTATAATCCGGTTCTGTACCTGTATGGACTCTTCGCCCACGAGGTCTTCCGGGAGCGCTACAGACTCCGCGAGCCTGCTCTCCTCGGCCTCCGTCTCGTCACACTCATCTAACACGTTTATCTTCCAACCGAGATGTCGGTGCGTGAAGCACTGTAAACAGAAGAACCATTAATTATTTATACGTCATAGACAACATTCAGCAACTGTGAATCACCATTTATAATAAACCTCATGCGATACAGAGAATGCTTGGAAGGCTGAAACAGAAAACGAAAAGTAAAGATTATATACAAAGCAAGATAATGTCGTCAGTATATAGTTAAGAAATATACATATATATATGTACTAAAATGAAATAGATGGCAGATATATATATTTAGAAATTAGATGACGATGTAAATGATGTGACGAATGAGACAATAAAATATGTTCCACTCGCTGCATCTATTATGATTATTATATACATATCTGAATCCGAGTATAATTATTTGCTGTTGCAAGTTTGTCAAGTGGCAGTCACAGTATAAGGCCTCATGCGCAGTCCAATGAAGCGTGCCCGTATGAGTTCACGATAAATATATTGTTTATAAGGCCCAGCGATCACTATCGTAACCCGTCGAACTTTCCCTGCGAGCCTACCTGGTAGTAAACGGTATCGGGGGTGTTTTTATCCGGTATCCACGTCACCACTCCCGGGCTGCCTTCCTCGCACACGAGAGTGAGGGAGCGCTGGTAAGCACCGAAGCTCGGGAACTCGTCGGCTTCGGGACCTTCACCGTCGGGAGTCCAGTTGCAGAGACGACCGACTCCGATCGGAACGAGGTCACCGTTCCTCGCTCGGCGCACGCCGGCATAGATTTCAATGTTCTGTGAAAATAGTGACACCGACGATATGAACAGTCCGCGTTTGACGCCGGCGCCGCTACGTGCGCTCGTCGCCACCGTCTCGATCTGCGCACGCGTGTTGCAATATTGACCGTTCTATTGCGGAACGTCGACGTGTTCGCTATTAATACTCGCTTAAATGTTAATTCAAAATATTGCCACTTTATGTATCAAAAATAAAACATTAATATATTACAACTCTATTCGCGACGGCTGGAGTTTCGGTGATGCTATGCGTTGTTCTGTTTTTATGTTAGAATTTAAAAGTTACGTTCGATACGATCAGACTTCGATTGTGAATCTCGAGATACTTCGTTAGATCACAAGCACACCTGTTTTTCAGCGTCGTTCTTATGCTGGTAGCCACCGACGGCGTCGTTTGTGACGTAGAAGGGGTGGTACCGCGCCGGCACTTCCGGATCGGAGCCACCTTCCACGACGAAGGTGTACTTCCTGCCGCGCACTACGTTGATCTCCGGAATGAGTAGACCGTTGATGTACCAGGATATCCCCCAGCCCACGTGGCCTGCGTCAAGTATCATGGCGGCGTGTTACGTCACTTGTGTGACGAGAGAGCGACAATGCCCTTTAGTAATATTTTCTCCCTTAAACTCTGCCGGTTCCGTACACTCTTGATTAATAAAATTCCCAATCAGATGTTGTGCCGTAAGTGTTTATCTCTATTGTCTATTGTATAATTATTAGTCAAAACCACACTAAATTTAAATTATAAATATATACATATATCCCACATACATTCGGTGCACGTTGTACACTGCTGTAAGTGGCATACATATCAGTGTTTAAAACTTAGATGTTTAAGAATTGTTTGTGGATGTCGCACATGTTATGCTGTTGGTGTCTAAATAAATAAATAAATAAATAATGTTAATCGACATAAGTTTCGAGGTCGCAACATCTTTGCCAACTCCGCTAGAGCTGGTCGCGAGCGACGGTCGCTTCGGTCGATTCGTGTGCGTATGTGCAAGAGGATTTGCAATTAGTTGACAAAATGTTGTAGAATCTTAGAGACATCCTGGAATAGATCGGAGAGGAGAGACGGTCACCGGTGATCGCGGAGTAGCCCTGCTTGCCGCCGGTGGGGCCCATCTGCGCGTAGAACACGCCGTCGGGGGGCTCGTGGCACTGGATGGCGGGGATGTCCCACGGCTTCGCCTTCGGGACGGGACGAGGAGTCGGCACTGGGTTAGGTTTGATAACTGCCGCCTGGAAACCATATTTTCATTGTATGCAATTTTTCACAGGATAATGACTTCTCGTCGTGACATACATGCGGAATCGCACATGCGGCCGCGCGTCGGCGCCACGCTTACATACGGAATTTATATTGAACACATATATGTAGCATACTTCGGTCGTACTTAAGGATTACGTATTAGAAGATGATGATTATACTTGTCGACTCAGTGACGGGAATGTCTCAGAAGGCTCATTTAGTACTTTTAGAATAGGGGATCTAAATAATTCTAGCCCCACAGTTTAAATTATAAACGCGTTAAGGATTTATCTGAAAGCCTTTAAAACACCTCGCCTTGGAAGAAAATAAAACTGTACAGAGTTTATACACATTTAAAGTTTCGATCGAAAACTCGTCGGGAGTCGTCGAAGAGAATGAAATGCCGATGAAACTTTTTGAATGAGTTATAAAAAAACTTCAAGATTTTTTATTATTATACTAATTCAAAATTTATAATCTATATTACATATAATCTATATCATACTAAACGTCAACCTGTGCTCGCTACTGTACTCGTTTCAGTCGTCGGGAGGACGGATCACATCAGTCTGCGCATTCGCCGGCTTCACTCCCGGTCGCACAGATCGCCCGCGCGATCGTTTGCTAGTGTTATAACGTATGATAATTTATTTTAATTGTACGTTTTGTCCCAGTAAATAGGGTAACTTCATTCTTGACTACATTAACTAAACTTGATTTAACAAAATAAAATTTTTACTTTAGCAGCAAACGCCGTTACGACGATCTTAAAATGACGAAATAAAAGTCTCGTACAACGAATTTGAACGGATTTTGGCCAAAAATTCCGTCAGTGCGATAAGCTCGGATGTAACGTCTCGTAGACGTATGACATTATACTTGTAAAGCCGACATTGAATTGCAGATTCGGGAGTTTCGATGAGCGCGTCTGCTCCCCTCCGCGTCTCCGGGCGTCTAACGGGAGCACGGTGCCGTCGAGGGAAGCTCGCGGAACAATACGATTGATGTAGATATGTATGATATTGTAGTGTCCTCTCGACCTTGTTCCGAAACACCCTCGGACTGCGGCCGTCGTCGGTCAGCACGCTGCTGTTTTCAGTTAAGATATATTATTGATGTCGGTGCACGAATACTTCCTTCATTGAAACTATTAAAATCTTCGCATCTCATTCGCAATATTATTTAAAAAAAAAAATAATAATAAAACAACTCTGCTTTAATTTTATATTTTGCAAGACATCGTTTAGGGGTTCTCTAATAAGCATTAATTTCGATATTTCACATCTATCCATCAGATTCATCAGAATGTAACGCGACGTAATAAAATTTTACTACCGTACACGGTTATTACCGCAATTTTAAAAGATTACAAACTCTAATAACACTATGTATGTAAATACGTAACAATTACTGTTAAATCTATGTAGATTCGAACTTAACTTAAGAAAATGGAATTTGCAAAAACGTTACCCGTTCCTCCGCTGCAGGCGCGGGAGAGCCCGCTCGCTGCGCCGGCGCTCGTTGCTCGTCTTCTCCTTCGGGCATGGGGCAGTTCCACACGGGAGGCCGCCCGAACTCGATGAATTTATCGCCCTGAGCATTACAATTCGTTATGCTGCCATATAGTACCACTGATGTCTCATATGCGCCACTCGAACGGGCCGTTTCGTGGTACAATCGGGTGACGATCGTGGAACCGCGCGCCTAATTTAATTTTTTATGTTCAAAGGAGTCTGTTCTTCCTGATCCTGATATCCTGATATCCTTCAAAGTAGCTGTTTAATTTTGTTGTTCTGTTGATATTTAAAATTGGCCTCGGGCCGTGGTGCCGGCGCCGCGGCCCGCGGAGTGCACCGCGGAGTGCGCGCCGCCGACCTTGTACACATTCGTTCCGAACTAACTACGACTTCACTGGAAAAGGCAGACGAAACATGGCCTATAATTTCTGGATAATTTACAGACTGCCGTCGGGAGATCGCAATTCTAAACAGATTGCAGTGCTACAAAAAAAGTCGCGTTTTTGTAAAAGTCTTCCCTCGATGCGAAAATGCACAAATCCTTAAGTGAGCGTTCCGAGCACCCGAGCCATGTTAGAAAAAATACTAAATCTTTTATATAAATTGTTGACGCATGTCCACAATGATTGGAAAATGAAGTTCAATTATTCTCGGCGTCCCCGGTCGTCGGGCCGGTCTACAGATAGATGGAAAACATTCAACGGCTTAACGGATTATAAATATCATTACCTTAGTAAAGTGAGTGTGATAGGACACTTCCAGTTTCGAGTTCAGCGGTCCCAGGGCCCAGATGACGGCCTGACTGATGTTGGTGTAGATCGGCTTGTCCAGGAAATCGGCCGCGCGGAGCGGGCGCTGGTAGGTCACGATGGAGTAGCCGTTGACCAGCGCCGCGTTGAGGAGGCGAACGGAGTTGGCCGTCGGCTGTCGTGAAAATGACAATGGCGTAAATAATGTTCATCCGGAAACGATGATCTCGTAAATGTTCGGCGTCCACTCCTTGTATCTAGACGGATGTACCGCCATCGTTAGACTTCAAAGTGAACTGCGCGCCTTCTTCGGCCACGCGCGCCGCGGAGCCGTTGAGGAAATTTTTGGTTCACGACGAGGAACCAGAAACACATCACATGCAACGCCGCGCTCGTCGAGGTACATCAAAGTAAAATTCAATTCACTGACTACACCTAGCTTTCATAAATCAACAAAAAATGCCGCGAGACACTCTGAAAGTTCTGGAAGCTTCCTCGCGAGACGCGCTGATTAATAGCACTTTGACCTTTACTTTTGGTTCATTACAGTGAGATAGTTCTACCGAATTCGATTTTAATCAAAACTTTCTTATTAACGAGCGATTTCCCAAAAGAATTAGTTCCAAGTTGTAATAATATACTTGGTCGGTGCGACAAACGTTTGGAACGTTCACGATCCCGTCGAAGGTCCCGCGGCCCGCGGCGCCGTGCGGGGACACTGCGATATGACTTACGTGAAATACTCGAACCGTGTCAATTACGATTATTATTTCAATTTTTACTTTTAATCATGTTAAGTAGTAGCATGTCGACAAACATTATTTTTATATAAATGGCGCGTTCGACTATCGTTGCCGACATGCGACTTTGACATGTAATGTAATTTAATAAATTGTCTATAAAAAATAAATTCAACAAATTAAGGCCGTAGTCGATACGATTTTGATACGGACGCATTTCTTTGAATCGCGCGGCGTCGACGGGAAAGACAGCCCGAACTGCGTTCCTCTTGAAGTCGTATTGTATAAACAGACCTACCCGCCTACCTGCTCGTCGATACATCGTGTAGTGTATAGATTCACTCCTTTTGATGAAATCGTGTTGAGAGCGAGTTTAAAGCGACCTATTTTGGTCCTTATAGCTGATCGCTTTAAGAATGATATTAGCACGCAAACGTTTATGAATCTATACCGTATTTTGCGGTCTGGATACGGTCAGAGCCTCGGGCTAATAATATCGATTTTAAATCATAAACCGGCCGAGCGACTGTTTGTGGTTGTGTTAAATAATTGCATCGCATGAGGACTGGCTCGCGACGTCAGCAGACCGCGCTCTCTCGGCTAGAGCCTGCCCGGCGCGGTGGTAGAGGTCGTCTTGTTACTATTAGTAGATGGCAGGCTCTAAGTATTCTAACATGATATCAGTGTAACAAAACATGTCCAATGCGAGTGTTGATCGCCGCAAACGCCGAGAAGGACCACCTTGTGTGATGAGCGAGCATCGGTTACATCCAAGAAAGAAGAGAAAGTCTGATCTATTTCTGATTTTAAAAGCCTTTACACGTAAACATTAATTAAAACAGAAAATAATACATTGTTCGTTTGTACTCAGAAATAATATCTAGTAACTGATTTACATGTACAACAATGTACAATATCGTATACTCGTTTTCGACTTCGTTACACTTTGAAAGTACCACAATTGATGTTTTCATCTACAGAAGTCTTTTTTGTCTGGGATGGCAAGCATTTTTTAATAAATCCGGATCGAAAATTATTTTTTATTGCGACTTGACAAAACTGAAGAATCGGCGATCACATTTTATACTGTTTTCAATAATAGCCGTACAATGTACGTATTGTATAAAGACTTAAATTGGTTTTAAATCTAAAATAAAATTTAACGTCATACAAACTCTAAAGATGCAAATGCGTACCTGACGGTCGCTACGGTCTAGAGATGTTTCCTCCCAAATTGAAATAGTAAGTAAACTTACCCGAGCTCGTTCGTACAGTTGCGGCACGACCGAGGACGGTGGCGGGAAAACACTGCAGGACGAGCATCGCCGTCAGGATACTGATCTTTGAAGATTCGAGTAACAGCGAGCCAGCGCACGGCATGCCCAGTAGCAATCTTACCCCTGCAATATTGACGTCGGGGCAGGAGCCTCGGACCCCGGCGCACTGACTCTTGGCGTCCAAGTAGTAATCGTCGGCGCGGCCCACGAGCGTGGTCATGTTGATGAAGGCCACGGTCGGGTCGCCGCCCACCATCTGCGTCTTCGACGTGAGCCCCGACGGGCCGAATGCCATGTAATCGTCTTTCGCTACGGGAAAATTATTATTTACTCGATTAGTACCTATATTAAAGCAATAATAATAACATTAGAGAGAACGTCCCGAACCTAGTCCCAAACTACGTACCGACTGCGTTGCGGTAATCGGGCAACTGATAAACTACATTTCATGTATTACTACTACTACTAACTATTTATGTACAGTATTTTACACCACAACAATGAACGAGTGTTCCTTCTCGAAACACAAAAAAATGTCCTAGACGGGATTCAACCCTACGACTTACGGCGCAGAAGTTCGTTTCTTTATCCACTGGGCCAACGAGCCGGTCACTCTGTCAGGTTTAATTAGACACATACCGAGCTTCGCGACCAGCTGCATCACGATGCTGTCGCCGGCCACCGCCCAGCGAACCTCGAACGCCAGCTCGTCGTACAACACCTCGCAGTTCAGTTTCGACTGGAAAGAGAAATATTTTCTTACTTCGAGCATATCGCTTCGTTACAAATCATAAGTAATGGGGAGCGGCAGCTAGCTGGAACGATGGCAGAAATAATACTGTACAACCGTTCGCGCAATCTCCTATCGAAACACTCGGTGTGTCCTCGACCAAAACGACGAGCCCTGGACTGAGTCCCGCATTGTTTTCGTCACCGTCCCTATGAAGTGGAACAAAGAATCTCCGGTTCCGTCCTACGAGAAATCGCATCGGGATAGCAGAAGACAACAAAGCAAAATGTCGTTCGCCCTAATGTGATAAACAGGCAGGCAGACCTACACCCTTGCTTGTATTAGTTACATGTACATACATCGATGGCTCCGTGTGAGCCTTATGAAACCTATCTACCGCGCCATAAAGACAACGTAATGAACACAATGGAAATAATGACATTCGCCCAGTTCATTACGATTCTGTAAGATAATATTGTTCCAAACCGCGTTACGCCGTGTTAGCGGCCTTTGTTCTGGCGCTCCGCGGGCCTCGTCCGCAGAGCGCGCTCGCGCTGGGAAATAGAGCGACGGCGGGAATTGGGTTACGAGCTGACGTTCATGTGGACGTTAAAATATCATAGAGCACGGTCGATGATAACAACGTTACGTCCCATTTGTGAAAGTATTTATTATATGCACAATGAAATCTACAAGTAGAATCACAATTATACGATTGCTTTAGTGATAACCTAATTATGATATTGATCGTTTATTCGAAGCTACTCGATGGCTCTACTGAAATAAAATGAATTTGTAAAAATAAAGTTAAGAGTTTCAATGTGAAAGGACGATCTCGACCTTCACGCTAAAATCATTCGGCTACAGTTTCAAAGTATCAAAGTTACAGGAATTAAATAACTAAGCTCGTTCTGGCGCGTAAATATTGAGCTATGGTCGGATGTGCGGCGCCGGCGCGGTCGCACTCCCTCCCTCCACATATTTAGCGCTCGGCTGAGTGTACGAGGGAATTTGTACAGAAAATTCAACTTGTTTGGTCGAATTGAAATAAATCCTTGACTTCAGATGTGCTGATTACGGATTTATTTTTGATTTTCACGGCCTTCTTAAATTTTGTTGAAAATGTAATTCTATTTTTAAAATTCCGTTCCTCCTAATTCCGCCAATCGGTCCCGGGGCAGCGGCCGGCTCCGTACTAGCACTCCTACATTTGATACATTCTTTAATAATATATGTTACTTAAAAACCATCGTGAAAAATGT
>DWDX01002006.1:0-16406 GCA_018245675.1 Agara michaeli | reverse complement strand
GGAGTGGTAGGGTGACCACGATTTATATCCGTGCCGGACATTCCTGACATGCGTTATTTACTTATTGATTAAATATCTATAAAAAAATATATATAAATTTTTCTAAATAGCAAGAAACGTGTAAATTTTTTTACAGTACATATTCAACTTAATGTGGACCGAAATTAGTACATCGTTAAGTCGAGTAAAATAAAATGAATAATTTTACCACCACTGAGCGCTGCAATGAAGAGTGTTACAGAAAAATATTTTCATCAAATAAAATTATCATTTTACAATTTTTCATTCACCAATTTCATTTTCTATATCCTTTAGGTCTTTCGGTATTATGGGACTCCAATCACCAGATGTAAAAAAAAACTGAATACCTACTACAAAATAAAAAAAACTGGCCTTTATATTCTTGAGTCATGGCCACTACAACGTCAAACCAGGAGTATTGTTCAAATTTGACGGGGTGCCTTCTCGACCTCCTTACGGACCTTTGTTTCGATGACGAATATTCCCCAAATGTTAACGTAAAAGAACTGCTTGTTGCGAATAACTGTCATTATTTCAAGCGTTTTTGAATATCATATTTAGAAAGAGTGACATCGACTTGAGCATTTTTAAATGTGAATTTTAGAATAATTGTCTAACTATAACAATAAGCGGATATTTATTATTATAGCGGGTATTACTAAGATATCACTACACTGAAAGAAAACTGTTTTTTCATGACTTTAATATTTCATAATTGTAAGAAATAAACCAAAATGCTTAAAACTTGCCTACACTATCATAGTATAAACCCGGCGGTAATAATCCTAAACAATTGTAAAGAATATATTACTGCTTCTTTATCATCAAGTATGTAAATGTAATGACAATTAGCGAGTGTACGAACATAGGGCCCACATTAGCCATCATTTCGACATCTCTTCTGCGATCTTTTGATATGCTAATATGACAACCGATAACTTCGTAGCTGCGTAGCTTGTGTAATGCTACGGCGTAGTACCTACGAGCTACGGGATGGTTTATGATTTTATTACGGGGTTTAATTGCATAGCTCTGCGTATGAATTACCCGTACTAGTAACTAGTAATAAGTAATGTAAATTCCCATTTTCAAAATTAGACCATTCTCAACTCTATTGTTTCAGGGATTGTAGCATGGTACGTAGCAAGTAGTAGCTACTTTACAGAAAAATATTTCATATTCAAATTGTTTTGTCTATCGTACTTTAATGACTTTATTGTATGTATATTAGTTACTAAACCATTTGACAAACCATGTAACATTTACAAGGCAACATTACAAATAAACAAAACGAGTACAATGGCTGTGAAGGTTTTACCGATTGAGTAAATAAAACGAAGTGAATTATCTACGTTACAATTTTGTGATTGAACTAAATATTAACGTATCATTCGTGTCACTTCATTTTATTTAATTGTAATAATTTTAGTTTCAATAAAATATAGTCAATTTTTGGATTGTGCTTAACGTATATCAATTAATAAACAAAACGGTTTATTAGTACGTTATGTATATATATATGTATGTACTAAAGGTAGCCGTTAAAACCGCGGAAGGTGGTTGACATTGGCTGAGAATAGACACGAGAGGAATGCGCCGGATGCAGCGCCAGAATAAGGTCGACGCTTGTTGTACACTTAGGTAAACCATAGTTATTTGTATTAATGTTTCATTTCATATATATACTTATACGAGTATACATAGCTAATTGACGATAATGTACTGTAAATTTCTCTCTTTTACGACACTTGAACGTATTGGCTGGTAAAGAAAATAAAGGCGGTATCTTTTTATATGTTAACGCAACTGTGAAGTATCTACTCGTACTTTCATTTTGACAAACAATGTTTAAAGTGTTGCTATAATTTTTTAAATGCAAAAACTGAATCAAAGCATAAAAATTTTTTTGTTACATTTCGACACCGGGCACTGCGCACAGAACCAATCGACGCGTTCATCACACAACGGTGTAAAACGAACCCGTACTCACCGACCTAGCAGTCAGGGTCTGCAATCTCTAGTCCACAGTAATACGACTATTAATGTGTAAAACGTTGGTATCTTGTTTTGTCGTGTTTATCTTCCAATTTGTCGCATGTGAGATTGCGACAATTAACGGAGAGGACACATCCTTTTACTGCACGACGCCAAAACTAAACAAAACTGGCAGCCACGCGTGCCTGCTGCCACTCTGTTTTGTTTTGTTTGTTTGTCCGACAAATCTATGCTGGATTTCGGAAAAATACTGTTTTTACATTTCAGGACTTTTTCCGGGCTGTTCCTGAGCCATTTGTTGGATATATGAGTTGCAAGTGCAAAGGTTTTAAATCGCCTTCCATAAGGTTTATCTTCTCCGTCGACAATAACTACGTCCGCAACTAACTCTACGTACTTAGTCTGTAAATGCTTTTAACTGGACCGCTAGCGGTCACATAGCTGAAAGTCATACCCCGGCTTCGCTTCACAGAGCAGATCGTTAGCGAGCTCCGACCGCGTTAGGACCACGTGTGCTTCTCAAACTTTTAGCGATCGCGACGGAGATAGTCAAAAGATTAAATTCAATAGCGCGAATAAGTTTTACGCTTAAACTATTTCAAATAAAGTTGGTTACGAGTTTCGTTCCAGTTGCAATGACATTAATTGCAATAACTCACTGCGAGCAAAATCGTACCGTTTCCAACTTTGTTAATTGCGCTGTTCACATATTGCTTACTTGGTACTTGTGTACATGTATAGCTTCTATATATCGCTTGTATATTCGTACGTATCACGTCTATTTACCTGATTTTTCTGTCCAAGAATTTCCATAGGCTGCGATTTTGAAAAATCGCCTCTTCGCCTTCGTCTCTTCTACTTTTATGAAAATATCAGTGTTTGTCTTTGTCGCTTGTAAATAAATAAATATCGCCTCCTTTTCAGCCTCATCGCGATTTTATTCGTTTCGTTGCTTTGGGAATACAGCAGTTACAAGCTTGTTGTTGTTGTTTTTGAATATATTTTGAAAATATGAACCTGCCTGATGGAAGAATAGTACTTCGTATTCCAATATTCTAAGCGTCACAATACTTTGCCCCCCTCCCCCCATCTGAAAAGGTTTCGTAACAAATCGAATAGTTCAAAAGTTGCAGGTCAAATTCAAATGTAAATATTACACGAAACAAAGTTTCAGAAACATTGTGGCCCAATAAAAACTTCGTCGGCGTCTCAAACAATTTCCTTATCGGGAAACTTTGGGTATTTTTCTTGGAATACTCCCGAATTCCCCGACCAAATATCGACGCGATGCAGGTTCGATGCAGTCGGTATTAATTTTTCTCTCAATTGATACAATTTCGCTTCGGAGCCGGCTTTTGATGGCAATACGAGAGAATTTCACGTCAATGGCGGGAAATATTGCGATATTGTGCTCGAAACTTTTAAAGTGCTGCGAATTGATGTTACACCTTACATTTTGTACACACGGATCAAAGAGCAGTTATAGCCCGACGGGTTGGACTTTAGGCTTTCATTCCGATGGTTTAGGGTTCAAATCCCGACCGTACGTTTCATTATAGAAAGTTATGCACATTTTAAAGTTTAATCACGTCTTTTTATAATGGCGAAGGAAAACATTGCGCAAATCCTGAACTCGTCAGGTATTCTTCTTAATGTTGTATAAAGGCTCTTCTTATTCTGCGACGAGACACGTTCAACTTTACAGTGGAACGATTGAAGGATTAATAACGCTGATGATACATTAATTACTATTTTATTATTCTACTTTTTACTATATCAAAGTGACATAAAACAACGTAAATATGATGGCTAAAATATCAAAGTTTTGTTTTAAGCATTTTTAAGCAGTTTGTTTTGTTTATATATGATACATAATATAAGCATATTTTTATTGCTTAGAGCGCTTTCGGCAGCTGTGCGAGGCATTCAGAAGTAGTTGGCTCCACTGAGCTGGCCGGACGAGCGATCAATTTTACCGATGACTTCTCTATCCATCTCATATACTTGTACGTGGGCCGGAATATGCCAGAATGTTCAACTTTAAGCCTATCGTACTGTGCCATCTTTAGGAATTGAAGCGGTACAGAATTTAAACAATTTTGGACCATAAAAGTGGTTCATAAGATGTACATTTCCATAGCTATCTGCCCGCATACCCCCCGCGTATGGTAATTCAGATGCAATCAATTTTGGTACTTACCTAGTTTTTATATAAGGGCCATTATTCTGTTCCTTGCATATTGGTTAGGATCGAACCGCCGATAAGATTTGTCTGTGGACAGACAGACAGACTTATATATGTGGTTTTCCAAATTTATTAGATCATCGATAAGGGTAGATCTTATGTGAAACAAAAGAACCCTTTTTACAAAAGGTTTCCGTGACGTTAATCATAATTAAAGGGTCACAATACATTTAGGAAATCTCTTATACCTACGTTACGTACAAATAAATTATTTCTTTGTCAAAAGATAACTGGATTTGATTTTTTAACAAATCATCAATGACTGACCGACTTGCTCCTTTAGGCTTCTTGCTAATAAATGAAGTTCCTTTAAATTAATGAAAATAAATCGATTACTTCTTTGTAACTAACTGATCACAGAACAAGAAGAATGTTAATATGGAAGGAACACTTCGTAATCGTAGGACAGTTTTTTTTCATTGAATTTCGGAGGAAATTACGACACACCTAGCAACACAGCACATGTTCAATAAGTTTCGCATCTAGATATATTATCTGCTCGGCCGGAAATCGAAGTCAGTAATCCTCTGTTTCCTTCAGTCTCAATAGACGTTTAACACAGTGTTGTTACTTTTTAAGAAGTCGGAATACAGCGGAACGGCGATATAAAGTACATTCCAAAAAAGTGAATATTTTTCTTAAAATATTTTACGACAACCGCAACTACAAGCGGCGCGCTAAATATGTAATGCGGTTCAACGCGTTCAAAGTTTAAGGCTCACGTTGTAAAGTGAAAGCCTTAAGTTATAAAGTAAAAAAGTTCGTTCACACCGTCCCATTAGGCTCTGTAGGTAAAGTGGCCGGAAAAATCCAAATTTAATGAAAACCCGCCCCCAGGCTGAATATTCAATGACCTGAATTACTAGCGGAACTCGAATGAATCAAAATCCTCGCTCGCAAGGAATTCTTCGGGTATTTTTCTTTACAATTCTCTCAGAATTCGCATTGAAGACACGAAGAAAACAATTTTAACGTTCCTCTAGAGTTATCTTAAACATTAACCGATTGAAGCTCGCCAGAAAATTATTTTTCTTGGTGCATTTTTATAGAAAACATTGTTTATTTATCGGTGTTACAATCTATCATAGTCCGCTGCTAATTTAAAGTTGTTACCATTTTGTTAACTGGATATCGCGACTACGGAAGGTATAGATAGAAAACATTTCATCCCATTAATCACCCAGACTGATACATGGAATGACATATTTAAAGTAAATTTCAATGTCAATCATCAAGGCCTAAGTGCTATCGTAAATTCAGTTACGTTTTGGTGTAAGGGTCTGTCCGTGGAAAGTTGGCATGTGAACTTGACGCACGAACGACTGGACTGTGAACTACTGACGGGTAGCTTGGAGTTCACCGACTGAATAGTTGGTTAAAGATATCTTCAATTAGTAGATAAAAATTAGACGTGGGTTAACTGATGTGACAAATATCAATAAAATTGTGGGCGCATAACAATTGAAGCAGACATTAATAATTATTATTATTCTTTTACTTTAAACTATAATAGATATTTTTTTTAATTCGGATATAAGGTAGCATTTGAGCGTAATTTGAATTTATGAGTGATGTTCAGACGGTGTAGCTTGTCCAGTAGACTGTTCTAAATGCTAGGTTGTAATTTTTCAAAGACAAAGACGTTTATTTGCACAAATATGGGTACATATAAAGATGTTACAAAATTATTAGTCCAAGCAATATTTTGCCTTTTACGGCGTACAAATTCAAGAGATGAAAGTAAAACTACAATAAGTATTAACTATTGCTCAATTATTACATGAAAACTGACACACATGTAAGATTCAAAACAAAAATTTTTGTTCGTATGTTCTTTTGTGTGAACAGGAAATATGTGCGTTTGTAAAAGGACGCTAGAAAATATTTTCCAGTACATTACGGACCGTTTGCCACTCAAAACAGAATTACCCGTGTACACGCTTTTATAATCTACATTGATCGGCGCAGTGTGAATGGCGCTTTAGAATTTCGGCCAGTGAATAGCATACGATGATGTATTGAAGAATTGTCGTATTACGTCAATCTGTCCGGTCGATTCGAGAGTTTTATACAATATATTCTGGACATTTATATTGCGATCGGTTCTTAAATCCAATGCAGGGACTGTTAGAAAGTGATTTGTCAAGTTTATTTATTAATTAATTGTTACTACGTTCGCCTACGCGTCATTCACTGACTTTTTAATTAAATTATATTTAAGCAAGATGTCAGTCAATCCAATATTGCGTATCTTCGTCAATCAGCATAGAAAGTGCACGTTGGATTAGGCCGTAAGTCTCCCGCACCAGAGCGATGCGTTGGAACGCTAATTAATCGCTGCTAAGCCATTCGAAAAAAGTTCACATGAGAAATACGAGTGCAGGAAGCCGAGCACGCCTTTCAGTTATTTCCCGCTCATTTTAGTTTACCTGCGGAAAAATATTCCAACCTCATTCGGCGAGTGGTCCCCGCTACGATTTGTTCGGTGGCGCGCTGCGACCTCATTACGGCGGAACTTGACCGACGCGTTTCCCAAGCGCCGGCGCCGTGTAACAGTGGTGTAGCCCCGCCTCTTTTCGCGCTTGACGTTATTTCGCGATGTGTTTGATAATAATAATATTTTGCGTAAGCGACTTATTAAACTTTTTATACGTTTTGTCTTTGGAGATCTGTTTTTCGACACATCGAATCTAGAACTTTTCTAAGCGGGGAGGACGGGGTTTTTCTAGACACGCCTGATTAATCTGTATGACCATGTCGATGTAAGTAGAAGAAGCGCAGCTCCTCTGCATTCCCCTATGGGCAATAGGCGTACCCGTATGTATGTTTGTGTGATCATAAGAAATTGTTATGAACGACACGATCGTTAAAAGATAATGTTTGTCGAAAATAGCCGCCCGAGCACCATTACGCTTAATTCAGTCGTTCGATGCGCGAGTTAAAAGTACATCAGTCTTGTTGTGACGTGTCGGTAAACTTGTTTACAGAGATGTAATTTGTTACGCCCGGCCAGCCGCCGGAGAGCTGTGACGGGGCACTACTTACTGGAACTGGATAAGGGTCGGTTCACGCGTTGGCCGTTTAACGCTCGTTTTAATAATCGCTTTAACATTACTATGTATTCAATTGTTCATGCAGATATTAATGGTATGTTTCTTATAATGTGACTGAATCGTCATTTTTCCATTCATCAAATCCATATTATCCAATTGAGCTATAGTTATTTAGCAATAATCCAGGAATATGACATACGACGGTGTATATTCTCACGGGGTATGGACAATGGACGGGTCTCCCTACCGCAACGACGATTTTTTATTCCTATCATTATCTTTCATTCGTCGCTTGACAAAGGCCTCTTCTAAAGCTCCTCCTGAAGCAATGTTGTCGTATGTCGCAGTTTCAGTCGAGCGTTTTCACGCTTCATGTGCAATATACTTAACCCGCAGAGAGGCGAGGGAGGCCACCGAAGGCTGGGCTCGAGAGATGAGTTAACAGAATTGTTGAATGGATCATTAGGCAGATGGATACGTGTTATTCGATATTTCTACAAATTACCCTGAAAATTTGTTAAAACGACTTGTTTGCTACGTCGTAATTTTGATATTAATTTTTCAATGTAACATTCAGATCCATCAAGGTACTTCGCTAACGGTGTAGGCAACGATCACCGAACCCCAAACATCCCCGTTGTTTAGGACGTGACATGCGTCTTCTACATTGATCATTCTATTTGAACATATATGCCGCTTTCGGAACGTTCTGACTTTGAAGTATCTGACATATTGGTCGCTTAATTAAATAATATTTTTATATATTACGTCACAACGATCTACGGTAACCTTACAATTGATTCCCTATCTCGACCCTCTGTAATGAAAACACCGCCAATAGTTCGTCCCGGTGGCCAACTGTGTGTTGGCAGATTTTTAACGCCATACAGCAGTGTATAGGATGTAAATACAAAATGATATTTCTAATAATAAAGATCAGAAAAGACAGATATCAAATCACATCTTTTATCCTGAACACTGAAATATTGAGGAATAACCGTTTGAAAAGCGATCTCTCGGAAGAAGGATTTTTTCAATTTTCCCTTCAAAAGATAATTTCTGTCAAACGGGAGACAGACATTGAAATGTCAGTAATTGGAAATCATTGGGAATGCGTATAGACCCTTGAACATTTCATTTTATAAACAGCAAAACTTTTATTAATAGTCCTTAAAGTGAAAGTCGTAAGGCTTATTTCTGAGCATTGCACAGTTGGGTTAAGAGCAAAATATATTTGTAAAGAGGCAAAGATTCTCGTTGGCTCACATTGGGGGGACTCGGCGACGTGTTAAGTATTGTTCCAAAGTTGGCTTAAAGAATATTTTTTAAACTGGGGATTACTGATCAGATTTGAGGAAAAGTGAGGTTTTTTATTCCTACGCGTTGGTAATACGTTTTCAGCATTTAGATCTTTTACATTGATCCATTTTTACATCCTCTTGGTGGTATTTTTTCTGTCTGGGCTTAAAATTTATCGATGTGCATATGTACGCATTTATACGTTTATAATGAATATGTAGTTTATCAGCTTTCTGATTGACAAGATATTATTATTCATATTGCTTGTAGTTTCTTTTTATATCAGCAAAACTCAATGTCGAGTTCTTTGAGCAGGATGTCCTTACAAATATTTAAATATTCCTTATTCTTACACTTTACGAGCCACAACCGACATGTTAATAATACGCCTCACAAAATAAACATTGGCCCACCAACACACTATTTCAGCAAAATACACTGAGTAGGAGGATTTTGTTATAAAATCCGACAAAGGCGGAATCGATGGGCGGGCGGGTTCCGCATCCGTCTTCCTGACACATCAATGAGGTGCGGAACCGAGCAATTATTTATTTTCGTGAAATGTGTTTATAGGAGTAATAACTTGGCAGTCCACACAGCCCGGGGTGATCCGGTTCGATCGAGTCTTATCAAAATATTGGGGACCGGCAAATATAGCGAATGAACTTTGTTAGTTCCCTCGTCCAGTTCCTTTCCTAAGGGTGTGTTTTGTTTATTGTTCTCCCCTCATGTAAAGATAATGAGTTTAGTTTGGTTTAATTTTATTCGCGTACTAACCTTTTCCGCGCCATTCGCTTGGGGTAAAACTCAAATTTCACCATTCCAGATGTGTATTTGTCACGGTACCTGCAATACAGGGAACTTGAGTATTATCTGAAAGACATGACGGAAATTTGATAAAGTTCAGCGTGGCGCAAATAATTATAAACGCTACGAAAACTCGTGCGATTAGACGAATGCACCCGTTTGGCTCATAGACCATGTTCGCTTACTATCGAACGTGAGTGTGAAGCCAGTGGGATATCGGCTGGAGGCTTTCTTATTTTGTTGTAAATTACGTCCCATACAACATACGAGTACATTACGTTGAAAAGTGTTGTTTGAAGCTATTGCACAGTTTTACTTTTATTAGTGAAATAGGTTATTTTAATTAGATTTTATTTGCGTTGTCTACTTTTCACGTATTTGTTTCTTTTCACAAACGTTATAGAAGTCACAGCAAAGGTCAAAAACAATAAACTGCATACACGTCCCAGCGTAGTCGCCCATCTGGTGTTCTTTCCCCGAACCGCTTCGTGTTTGCGACGTCAACAAGTAACGCCAGCACCGAGAATTTAAAACACGCTGCGCCGGCCCGCGCGGCTCTAAAAATGCGATTCCATTTATTAAAGTTACATTTTCATTTTATTGGCCCCAAAGTAGAAACTCCGATTGTATTTTACTCGACTACGAAAATGTACAAGGCTGTTGAATATTTGGAAAGTTGGGCGATATTAAAATAGCAGCAGCGATTCCGTTCGAACTCGCCATCTAACTAGTTTGGAAAGAGACCAAAACGAGCGCCCGTTCGGAGCTGTTCGATGCAGACTCGCGACGACAGAATTGTCGTTATTTTTAAGTTTCGATAAAAGAAAATCTGCACGTACTTTCGACAAATGCAAATACCATACTTACGAGTTTACGATGTTCGGTCGCGATCTATTTTGTTATTATTTCCGGATATTCGTTTTCCGAAACACGTGAATGTAGCACGACGGGAACAGGTTACTGATGACGTTAATTGTACGATCATCTGTTTAGTGATTCTTTTGCGGCCCTCTTGGTGTAGCGGTTAGAGAACCTGACTGCTAACTGGAGATCGTGGGTTCGATTTGCACTCTGGATAAAGATTTGTTTATTTTCGAAATAGGCTAATATGTTGGTATGTATTATACAGCGATCACACATTCGAGTTTGTGTAACCTACCCTAAGTTACCACGAAGTTCACCGAGTCAGCAGCGGTCAAGTAGCAAAGAACTGACCGTCTTCTTTATTTACTTTTTAAACGTTAAACGCTTCGAATTCGTGTCGCACTGACGACTTAATGATTTTATGTAAGTTTTCCCACCTACATTTCTCGCTGCGTGCATAGCGACAGTGCACGGAGTTAGTAAGAACAGCCTTGTTAATGTATTCATACATTCAGCCAGCGTGTCACGTCGGCGAGCGGCGAACGACGCTGCCGTTTGACTCCGCCGCCTGTACACACGGCTCTGAATTCATTCATTCCTCCATTCATACATTTATATATTCATTCATTCATTATAATGTTACGTTTCGGGAAAAGTTTATTCGGGTTTATAAAGGTTCAGTTAGGAAATCTGTAATATTAAAATGTTATAGATTACTCGCTCAAATATACCAAGAGAGTTTATTGCTTTGTATGAAAAGAGGTGGCAGTGTCTTTAAGATACAGAGCTCCTGGTTTCCCTAGCTGCATCTGATCAAAGAAGACGGAAGTTTCATAGAGAAGTCCTAGAAGTACTACAAATCTTACCATCTTTTGATCGTTAAACATCCCTTGGGAAGAAATATAGACACAGAAAATTTAATAAATAGGTAAATTTCACATCGATATTTTACAACATATTATACTTTAAGGAGCATTATTATGTTATTTTGACCCGTTAGTACCTACGTTTATTCCAAAGACTGATTCACAAATAAACCTCTTTTCTTAATTATAGAAACTGTTCCAAATAAATAAATTTACAGAAAATTGACAGTAAATAGATTTGTAAGAAAAGTAACTTGAAAGTCGTAAAGTCGCAAGTGTGTTCTAAGTTCTCTTTGTAAGCGATTAAACAATTTTATTTTTCTCAAGTTCCGTGGTGAAGTTTTTCTTGAAACGCTGTGATTTCCCTCTCGATTTGTTTGACTTATTTTTATTTGGCGTTATACACTTTTGCTCGTCGTATGCATCTCTAAATGGTAGACATGAATGGTAAATAGGATTCTCGGGAACGCCGTGTATATCTTATCCGAGAAATATTGGTTACTTCTTCTTTGAGGGAAATTCTTTGAGGGAAAGGTAAAAGGGTAACGGATATTCTACAATCTTCGGACTCTATAAGCTGACCATGTGACGAGACCAGAGTTAAACGTTACCTTATCACATATATGTACATAGAAGAAAAGCACATATTTTATAACTGGTCTTATAAGCTTTTTTTTCTGTTTTCCATTAAACAAAAAAAAACCATGAAGTGATAGTCGTCGCATTCAGCCATTAACCAGATCAAAGCCAGCGATGCGATGAGCCGTTAGCTTCTGAATCGTGTCATGTTATTGTAGAAAACTTTCAAAAGTTACTACGTACCGAGCAAAGTTTCTCCACTAACACTTTTGTTGTTTCAGATGAAAGTTTATTTCACTACCTCGAAGGTTTCTATATATTCAGAACCTAAGTAATGTTGAATGAGTAGACATTATTTCTTGGGTTGTATTGCTTTAACTCGACAGTCTTTTCCAGCACTTTCTGTTTCCACGAAATGCATCAGCGTCTTTGTATTGCAGCTTGTAGCAGCACCTTGGGTGTATTAGTTATTAAAGGCGCCCAGTGGCTTCACCTGCGGAATACTGTTTATAAAATATCATCAAGTATGGATCACGTCTTTATAATATTTTGTAGTTTTTTGTCAGAATAAAAAAAGCAGCCTGACAATGAGAAATAAATTCTCTACCTATTACTAAAAAAAACTTATAGAATCGATTCCGTAATTTTATAGATTACCCTCTACAAAGAAATAAACAAACTTTATTTCTTTATAATATCAGTGTATGTACATACGCCAGAAGAGAGGGAGGAGGCCAAAGCAACTGCGATCGGAGCACGCTCTCTGAGTTCAGAAGTTTCATCGCTTCTTCACGACAAAGGTTGGTCGGAAGCGACCCTCCTCAATAGTCGTGGTTAGTATTTTAGGTGTAGATAAATACCGTCTTCCATGACGTCCGGTGTAATACAGCAGCTTATATACTAACAAAAACAATATGTCATGATATTGATAAATAAGACTTAGACGTTTTTAAGAATTCCGTTCGTAATGAAAACCAAAACCTAGTTTCCAGTTTGAATGTGCCTATTCGAAGCCCTCGAGGCCCATGAAGCCTAATTAGGTCCAATTTGGGATTCCGGCGAAAATAAAGCAAAGTGCGAATTGTCAAAGTGTTTCAACATTTTAATTACTGGCAACTCCACTGAATTATAATTCATAGCGGCGAGGACGAGGCCCGCCTGCGGTACACTGAGAACTATTTAATATAGAATTCGATTATAGGTCTTTTTCGTTTCTGTATCTTACTTTTCGTGTGTTCTGCTTCATGTACGAGTGTGTCATTGTAGTATCGATTAAAAAAATGTTAAATGTTTTTTAATGAAATAGCAGAATATATCTCAACCATTTAGAAGCTGAAATAATGCGTAGTAAATTAGTACGAATATGGGGATTTACAAATGTGTACCTATACCATTTTCGCGAATGTCGGCTAATGACCAATAAAACAAAGAAAAGTTTGTTCCGTTCATAAACAAAGGTGGAATATTAAAAGATAAAAAGTTGAAAATAGTGATAGTAACACTTAGGTATTACTACGTTACGGCGGGCGGTACGTGCGGTCGCGGCTGCATTATGCAGCAGCGCTGATTGTGTTCGCTCGTCCATTTTAATACTTCATTTGCGTGACAGTTATACGTTTAATTTTGAACGATGGCGCTCGTTGCGGTGTGACTGGGGGAAAACGGGACGAGTCGGAATAAGGGACACTAGTTATTTATTTATACCCTTTACAACGACACCTCTATAATACTGTCGTAACGGACAAAAATGAAATATTTAAAGATTATTAGATCAATCCATATTTCGTCTTCTACAGCATTTAAATATTAAAATTAACATTATTGTTTCACTAGAGTAAAGGTGTCACAAATTGTTTATTCAGTACACCTGGGTTTAGGTGCAATATAGAGGATGCAATGCAATGCAGTCGGTGAACTTATGGAATACATTTCAATTTATTATTTTATTAATCTTCTTACGTTCACTGCGGCACATGTTATTCATTGCATTAATATTAGCACCTCTAGATTTTAGTAGACAATAAAAACGTTATATTAGTTAATACAAGTGGCCACGCACGTTGCCCCCTCCTATCCTTACGTTATCAATCATTTCAACGACCGACTGTAAAAGCCTACAATCATCTACCCTGCAACCCTTCAAAAGGAATCTAACAGGTCCTCGAAAAGCATATCGCTATTCAACCCTCCCGTACGAAAAGGCGGGTCCGTAGGGCCCCCGAGTAATTAATGTACAATGGTTCACAAGACCCTTTTAGGTTTAACAATTGTATGGCAAGTAATGACCATCTGCAAGCGGTTAATTCGATGTAACTAATACGGAAACGTAGATCTATAGCGTACTGTTGTACATTTCGTGAGGCACTGATTGTCATTCATTTTTTTATGTGAAGAGAGCGGCGATCGTGCAGGCGGCAGTCGCGACCGGCCGCCGACCAGCGTAGCGGCGACCGACCTCCAGCAGGACTGTAGGAATGAGACTGTTCGTAATATTAGTCCAGTTAGCACTTGTTACTTTGGTGATGGATGGTGTATGAGAGAGAGATAGATCGATAGCTCACTGAAATGTATATTATGCAATACGTTTCGCTAGCGATTTGCTACTTTAAGTTCTATAACAAGGCGAATAAGGTCTATTTCCTCGATGTGATTGTGATTCAAAAAGGATTCATGTATACCATAGAAAATGGAAAAAAACGGGCCGATTACGATTATGTAAATATAAAACGTTTTTGTTTAAGTGAATAAACATGAAATATACAATTCTATTAAATTCGATAACATCGCTAGGTGTAATAAATTTTCTAAAGTAGATATTTTCCCTCCAAATCCAACGTTAAAATAATCGCGACGTCGTGCCAGTAGTGGTTTATAATGTTAGCCCCTCCTCGATCGATGAGGCTTAATATTCCCTCGGCGGCGCTGCCTCCGATCCATACTTATTGAATACCAGCTTTGTTTATGACCTTACTTCTTGTGTCGGCATTAAACATACTTTTGATGTATATTTACATACCATCCTTAATAAATATCGATGTTGAACCCTGACTTTAGATTCCACGCAGTATACTTTTGATGAATTTTTATATGAAGGTAATTTACTGTTATTGTTTCCGAAGAATTTACAGTCACACCTATTAATGTACATTTTGTAATTAATTGAAAATGGGATGTAACTTTAATAACAAAAAAAACAATATAAAAAATGTCAGATATTGTTACGGTAGGATATGAAAATGAATTAATGACATGTAATATGAAGTTAATCAGGTGATCTCGATTTCTAATAAAATTAAATGTTATTTAAAACCAATAATATTGGTGGTACAACTTTCGTTCAATTCAAGATCGTATACCTATATATATTTTAGCTGAAACAAGAAAGCCTATAATGGGATTCAAGTCATTTAAACCGGAGCCCCATTGTCATGGATAGGGCTACGGCGGTCGCGGGTTAAGCCGGCTCAGCGCTGGTTTCGGCAATTAGCCGCCGTCCGCTGCGGCCGGCCGACACCCCGCGGCGAGATACGGGTTAAGACGGGGTGCGATTTAAAAGTACAATTTATTACACAGTACATTTCGAATAAGCTATATTTTAGTCAAAACGTCTCCTAAATTGTAACTTACCAATAATGAATCTTTCTTACTTGTAAGAGATTACTATTCAAAATCAGAGAATAATTTTATTCGTACTCATCCATACTTCTATATGTTTTTTGTTTCAATTTAATCATCATTTAAAAATATGTGCAACGGATACAACTTTTTTTTAAAATATTCCTTACGATTTTAGGGGTGCTAACTATAGGTACTTCATTTGACTTTTTATAAAAATAATATTTCTAATGCCTGAGTTATAATTCGCCCCTCGATAGGAAGTGGGCACGGCTAGCATTGATATATAATAATAATACGATTTTGGCCGCATGTAAAGTAAACCTTGTAAACACACACGAGGTTTAATGTGAAAAAAACTAGAACTGGTGACTAAATACACAGTAACGACACGGAAAAATCCTTAAAATGATAGTTTACGAAAAAATGTTAACATTAAGCAAGCCACTGGACCCAATAAATCTGGGGCCGCCAGGGCGATCAGATTAGGGGCCCCAATCCGGAGTTCATCAATCATACCCCGGCGAGGATTACTAGTTGCTAAGAAACTTTATTTCTGACTTCTTAATTTAGGGATTACATGACGCTTTTTGTGGGGAAAAAATGGGAGCAAGTATTTTTAAGAGCTCCTTTATAACGTAAAAGGTAAGGCACAATAAGTATCCTCCGTCCCCTTCCTTTTAGCGCGTTTTAAATGTGTCAAAAGGAGACAAAACGTTCATTAGTCAAAACACAGCTATGAAACGTTTATGAATGAGGGTAGTCGCTCTTATTTTTTGGCTAAGTGATAACGGTAAAAGGAGGAACGTTTACATTTTACAGAATGAATTCACACTGGCCTTTACCCGCGACTTCGTATCAGTGCGTACAATTGATACGATTGATACCTATTTTATACAATACTAGAAGACCTGGTCACGCGTTGCCGTGGTTCAATTATAATAATGTCATAATAACTTAATCTCATATTTGTAAAAATCCCATAGCACGATGTTTGTCCTATAAAAAATATTACATCGGAACAAAAAATATTACCTATATTATTACTCTAAATAAAAGCAA
>DWDX01002005.1:0-16414 GCA_018245675.1 Agara michaeli | reverse complement strand
ATATGTGTGCCCGGTGCATGGCAATAGGCTCACCACCTATTCCATTGTGGGACTTAAACGTAACTGGTGAAATGCGGAGGTGTACTACACTCCTCTGCCTACCCCTTAGGGGATTACAGGGGTGATGTTACATTTACGTTTACGTTTATTGTAGAGGTCCCTTTCTGGTCGCGGATATTCAATAGAAACGCCTCCAAACTGACCAACACTTTTAATAATAACAACAATATTTGTATACACTTTTAAATTGTCATCCGCCGAGACACCGCTCGCTCGACTGCGTACCTCATTTTCAACATGGCCGCCCCCTGTCATCGATTGATTATTCGATTTATCGATTGAGAAAAATAATTAAATAAATTGTCGGTTTTTTAAAAGCATCGTATTAAAATTTATAAACCCTAACAGCATCGACAACCATAACTAATAGAACAGTACTTGTAGTGAATAAAGATATAACTCGGCCCTTTGTTATTATACCACAGTCCCCGAATATCCGATGATTCCTTTGAAATCTTGAAATCTACAAGTAGAATGGCTCATAAAATTGTTTTACGACGTTTAAGTATTACTTTGTTGAAGAAAAATATATAAAGATATTCATTTGCATTTACAAAAGAATCACATAGACCACTTAACATTTAAATTTGATTTATATGTGTGGGAAAATATAACTATGTACCTTTTATATGTAGCTTTGTGTTGGGTTTAAACAAGTTCGTTATGTCTACGATCAAGTATAAAGTCTCCACAATGATTGTTTGAATTTGAAAGAAGTAATCCTTGCACTTTCAATTTAATAAAAGATCAAACTACACAAAAGATAACAATCCCATAATTTCAGCTAAACTTAGTCCACTGCTGGACAAAGTACTTTCGACATCCGAGACCTATGATCAGCCGGTACAATAAAAGCGCATGAGAAGACGATAATTGCGTAATAATTTCGAGGGTAGCTGCCTCGTTGGTCGGGCGGTTGCTAGCGCGACTGCCCATCGAGAGGTCCTGAGTTCAAATCCCGGGTTGGGTACTGTTGGATTTTTCTAATTTAGAATTTCTAGCAGTGACTCAGAGTCTGGATGTGTGCCCGGTGTATGGGAATAGGCTCACCACCTATTCCATTGTGGGACTTAAACGTAACTGGTGAAATGTGGGGTGTACCATACTCCTCTGCCTACCCCTTAGGGGATTACAGGCGTGATGATACGTTTTTTTTTTGTTTAAATTTACGAACTCTTCAAAATTTACCAAATTTTAGTTCACTTACCTGTCTATGTATGTGGTTAATAAGTTATATAATATTATAATCAATTATAAATAGGTTCTACGAAGGCGAAGCCATGATTGTAACTGGCAAATAATTTCAAATTAAAAAAAAACTTAAAACAAGCTTGTAGTCCGCCTTATTGCTTTTTTTTAGTGACGTCATTATATTTTTCTCATCAGCAACCATTTGATTTCATATCCATATCATGGAGGTTACATAAAAATAATAGGTCAGCCATATTAGGGCGTCCGCCATATTGAATTGAAAATAAAATCATTAAGCTAAAACAAAGAAAAGTGTAAAGTTAAACAGTTTCTTAAATTTGTACGCCACAAAATGCAGAATATAAATTGAAGTAATCATTCTGTAAAATCATTAAATGTATCCATATTTCCGCAGATAACCGTCTTTGCTTTGTATATAAAAAATATTTTTCGTGAATGTATAGGTACATAACTCTTGTTTCTAACTTAACTTTTCAGAAATTACGACGGCTGGTGTATTTAATAAGTCTACGTTGAGCTGAGAAAAAAATATTCGGGCCAACACCGCTTTCCGCTTATTACATTATTAGGTGGGATTTTGTTGAGATTACAAAATGCTCATTTATCTCGACGCTGCGCGCTGCCAGGTTGATAGCGCGCTTATGTGCTAATATAAGGCTCGTTTGTTTGAGATAAGGTAATGTATTCGGTATCTTTCAGGAGAACTTTGACACATTTAATCTATAACCCGTATCTCTGGCCATTCGCAATGGAGCAGCGTGGTGGAGAATGCCGTGAATCTCTTGACACTGACAGAGACACGTGCGCGGTGCTGAGACTTATTAATAGTGTCGCAATTAATGTGAATCATTATTTTGCCATATCATAATAAACATTGCATTGTAATTTTGCACTGTTTGACCTATTTCCTCATTTTTATCGTGTTCATATTCATTGCATATTCATGCATGTTCGCTTTACATGTGTCAAAAGCAGCGACCGCTCCCGGCCATTGTTATTTCACTCTAGATTGCCTGTGGTCAGGCATTGCGCAATCGCTAAACATACACCCATATATTTCTACGACAGTTATATATTTATCTCTCAATTAAATCCATTCGATATTCGAAATCTGCAGCGCTTGGAATATTAGCCTACGTTGTTAAGTTTTTGAAGAAAGCAATTTTCTTGTCTACTGCATTGTAGCTCTTGTAAGGCACCAGAGAAATAAATGGATTTTTTTAGAAACAAAAATGATTAGTATAAGGTATAAAACTTGCGGCTGTGTTATGATAAAAAAAATTAAACCTAATTCATGTCTAAAAAAAAAAATTCCATGAGAATTTTATTTGTACAAACAAGCCTTTTTTGCCTTTGTCATAGAAATACATATATGGTCGAACTGGAATAATGATTAAGAGACTTGAAGCAATGCATGATTTTGAATTTAATCCTAATTTGTTTATATTGATTACAGAACATGTTCAAGTCGTTAGATATATGAATAATCATTAAATAAACAACCTCGTTTATATAATAGACTACCAATATCTCTAATGGCTCCCATCACCCGAATCCTCCGTGCCCGACAAACGGAACAATTGCGAACAACATTCCGTTTCCGTTACAACGGGAACAAGTTCAATCGAGCGAAGCGTTACGAGTTCATTGCAAAGTGCTTCGGCTCATAAAAAGAGCTATCGCTTCCGTCCCGCGGGCCTAAATTACCTCGTTTGTAGAAACGGTCGCGTAATGCCTAATGTTTTGATTGGCATCTTGGTCTAGTGCTTACAGATCCCATCTTAACTTCTCAACTGATTTAGTGGGTTCGATTCTCAACCAGGCTGAATATTAAATTTGTGTGATGGTTTCCTTCCTTTTTTTTGGTCTTTGGATGTTATAAAAATATCTATATGTCGTATTCATAAGTATTGTTATTGGTAAAATGTGAATAACGACTTGGCCAATGCGTTATGTCTTTCTCAGGGAAGAACAAAATCAAATCGCACGATCCGTCTCCACGATTGACGCTATAGCCGAGCTTATATCAGTTCCAACTAACAGGACGAGTCGAAGCAACCTCACATTGCCATTTCCGTTACTGCGGGAACAAGTTCGAGCGGTTTCAGGTTCTTCGCAAAGTGCTTTGGGTCGTAAAACGAACTATCGCTTCTATCTTGTGAGCCTAAAACGACCTCGTTCCGAGAATGTCTGCCTAATGGCACTATAATAGCGGGCGAAACAGTCCGGGTAATTTGTAACACTCTATATCTTCCACTTGTAACAACTACGGTCATAAGTACGTAAGTAGGCGTAATGGTGGCTACTGAATTGAAGGATCTACGTTTGATTTGATAGGAGCATGTATTAGGATCAGATCTATTTTTCAATGGAGCTGTAAGGGATATAATTGTACTATAATTATTCACTAGATTAAAAAATAAGAAACATGTTACGACTTGTTCGATCAATTAATTCAAATAATTTAATCAATCGTTACAATTAAGTTCATATTATTTAAATAGCTAAAAAATAAAAACCCGAACCAAATACAGAAGATACAATAGGTGCGACATCTCAGAGACGTATTGAGGTTTAAATGCGTTAACATTTGCTACACGACATTATGAGTTATGACATTAGTGGCGCCCTACCATTATCTTCACAGGGTACCGTCTCTGGGGAAGCGTTATCGAGATTATATACGAGAACTATAGATGTAGAGAAGATACGATGTATACGCTTTACGCACACTTTGGCGTACTATTATGAGAATATTTCATCAAGAAACCAAAAATTTTTTTTAAACTTTAATTACACCATGAAGAAGTCAATCTAGTGAACTTCGGCTTCAGGAGGAAATACCAAAACATAAAACATCTTTTTAAAATTTTTGTGTGTCTGTTTTTCTGTTTGTCCGGGGGTGTTCTTTGGAAAGGCTTAACGGGACTTACAATTAAAGATAGAGAAGTGTACAGGGCTGCATAGGTTACATTTTATCCCAGAAACAAGGGGTACCAGCACCAAAATCGAAAATACGTTAAAAATTGCGCAATTTTTCAATATGCGTAGCTAAATAAAAGCTACTGGACGGATTTGCATTAAATTTGGAACAGAGATTATCTATAAGCTTGATTAGTAACATCACGCCTGTAATCCCCTAAGGGGTAGGCAGAGGAGTGTAGTACACCCCCACATTTCACCAGTTACATTTCACCACATATCACCAGTCCCATAATGGAATAGTGGTGGTGGTGGTAAGTATCTAAAATATATGTAGTTTATAAGACTCTAGTTACTTTAGGAATTAATCTTATTATATATTGTTATAATGTGATCCATGGACACAAGTTATGGATATTTTGGATACTGTGTGATCATGTTATAAAAATAATTCAACATAACATTAAGATAACAATCTTCAGTGCATACTTTCCCTACTATTGTTAGTCAACAAATTGTACGTAAAACAATTTCGCATTGCTACTTAATTAGTATCGTATTTCTCGGTAATTAATTTCATGCTAATTAAGTTGCAAATTCAATTATGTGTTGCCAATAAGATACAGACGCTGAGAATATATCGGTTGTAATTTTTTTCAATTTTTTATTTAATAATTTTTAATCTTGACCAACGAGAAGGTAGCTATTGGATTATTTTTTTTTATGCCAGCTTTTAATTTGTCTCAAGTTCGCAAACGATTGATATAAAAACGAATTTATAAAAGAAAAAAAAAAGTGAATTTACAAATCGAAAATTATGCTGGGAAAATTCAAAAGTGCTCTTGTATTTTGTAAGTATACTTCTGTAAGTATAATTAATATTGTAACGAAATTAAACATTTCTGTAAAGCTCTTTCAGACCTCAGAAATTATTTCATAATTAAATATAAAATTACAGCTTTGTATAATGGTTTTATTAAAGTTATTTTTGCTATTTATGAGCAAGAGCTTATCTCATTGAATCGCGTATATAAATAGGCATTAATATAACGTAGCTTTTTTATGGAATAATCAAGAATGTAAAAATTTAAAAGTATAGGAGCTTCCATTAACTTTGTTCGTTTAACTGTGAAAAATTTCCAGTGTACTAAAACGGTTAAATAAATATGTAAATAAAAATTTTGGTCTCCCAGCGTGGTATATGTCAGAGTTGAAAGAACTTTACCTTTTCTTATTAGGACGTACTGGAATAATTCTGTGTAATGTGTCTTAAAACAATATTCAAGAGATACATTTATAACGAGCGTATCAAAACTACAGCAAGAATAACTGTATATAAAACAAAAGAAATTCAAATTCAAATTCCCACACCGGGGTTATCTGGGTTCAAATCCTGGCACGTATGTCTGACTTGTTTCCAACGCTGAAGAAGAAACACGTTATAAATTGCTTTATTATATGTAATACATTTGTGAGGTGTGTAATGTCTGCCAATGCGCACATGGCCAGCGAGGTAGACTGTGCCCTAAAACCCTCTCAGTATGAGAGAAGATCCGTTTTCAGCAGCGGAACTATAAAACGGTCGGTGTAAAAACAAAAGCGGGTCGGTAATAACAAAAATAGAATACACCAAGCAAACATTGCTAAGTCGGTAACTCGGTACAAGACGTGCAGGCGGCCAAAATCAAAATCTGAATTAAGGATTGTATATTATACATCCCTACTAATATCTTAAATGTGAATGTAAGTTCTTTTGTTACGCTTTCACACGAAAACTACTTCACTATATTCTTGGAGGAAGTAGAAGTAACACATGATAAAGAAGAAGACAGGACATTTTAAGAAAAATTTTTTTTTTACGAAAGATGACAAAAATATTTGTCAAAAAATCTCTTAGTAAATTAAAAATCAAAAGTAGGGATAATGAAATTCAAATGCGGACGAAGTCGCGGGCAGAGATAGTGTGTTATAAATAACATGTCTGTTTTAGGTTTTTTGTTATGTAGTCAACCAATAATAGGTGACATTAACGAGGACAAAATCAGAAGTATCTTGGAATTGACTGACAAACAATCTCCTGGAATTGTTTTGCGTTACGGGTAAGTAACATAGTTACTTTGTATCGTATTTTTGGACTTAACTTCAGTTTTAATGCTAACCAGCTCTACCTTTGCCTAGCATAGAGACTTAAAAAGCAGTGACCACAAGTTCTCACAATCATTCTGGATTGTCTATTCAAATACCAGTGCTCTATATCCGTACTACTATCAGCTTTATGCTTTACGAAAATAAAATGAAAACGCGAGCCTAACATTTTTTGCCGACCCATTTTTTAATAGCGTTTTCAACTACACGAATTAGGGGTAGGGGAACAACATCAGAGGCCACGGTGAAGAAGAATTGCGTGTGTTCGAAAATCTACGACCCTGTATGTGCGTCTGATGGGAACTCTTATTACAATCAATGTCAGATGCAGTGTGAAGTCGCATCTAGCACAGTTACCATTGTGCATATGGGTAACTGCATACCTTATTGACGTAGCAAAGCAAGGCATTGGCTTTGGTGTATAGGAAATGCCTTGAATATTCCTAATAATATCTATTGTAATATAATAATAAAATGGAAAAATTAATGAAATCCTTAAGAACTTTATATATTTTCTTGAAATAATATTTGTTGTATGAAAAATGTACTTGCTGCTTGAAAATAGTATATAATAGTTGATGGAGGCTTTTGAAAGGTAATTTTCGAATTTTCTTCTGTTCATTTGTAAGCGGATCATATAAAGTAGGTAATGGATAGTTGATCACGAAATCAGTTGGGAAAACTATTTCTGGGGTCAAGGAATATATCTATATTTTACCAGAGTATAATTTCGTATTTCTACGGAAGTGTATGTTGATGACGATGCAGATAACAAGTAACAAGGAACATTATAATGCCAACATGTAGGTAAATTACGATGATCGTTCAATCCAGGTAAAACGCACCGCGAAACATTAATTAATAATACATCATTGTGAAATATTAATATTAAATAAATTTTATTTCATTACAAATTAAATATCGATTGAATTTATGATTCACACATCTGACCAACAAAAGTAGTTATAGTTAAGAATTACATTTCTTATAAATTATTGGCTCCTAAGTATATTATGTACGTATGTTAAAATCTAACATAACAAAAATCATGTGCAGATTTAAACTGTATAATATGCTGTGACAGCATAATTACTCACTAATCAGTGATCAGGGATCAGCGATCAGCGATCAGCGATCAGCGATCAGCGATCAGCGATCAGCGATCAGCGATCAGCGATCAGCGATCAGCGATCAGTAATCGAAACGTGGAACGTCCGATCGGTTCAAGTGACGGCAGAGTAATGATATAGCTAAATGTCTGACTGCCCTAGAATAGGCGTATATTAATTGGCTCATAATAGCTAACCCTACATTGTCGAACGATTAACCTCCAGAAGGTGAATCATTTAGCTTAACCTTAAGCTAAATGATTCACCTTCATTATCTATGATTTGTGTAGATCAATTAATTTTATCAGCGAGCTTGTAAGCAGATATTTGTTATTAAGTATTGTATTAAGTAGTTCTATTAAGTAGTTCTATTAAGTCTACGTGTAGCTTAACAATGTTTGTAACAATGAGACAAAATGTTGTTGTACTTCTAATTGTTGTATCATTAAGAAACTTGTGTTGTTGTTGTTTGAAGTACTGATCGACCACCAATAATGTACGGCTACATATATTTTTTTTCAGCAGCACGAGTTTTTGTTTTCAATCTGTGTATAAAAGTATCTATATAGTTACGTATTCGTATATTTATACATAGAAAAGTATGTAAATTATATGTATAATCTCGAAGACTGGATATCCCTAAAACTGTGAAAGCTAGAAGGTATAATGTGTAAACATACTTAAGAGTATTCAGTCTGTTTCTAATCCAATTATCTCGGGGACTCAAGGCGAGCGGGCAAGTTTAAACTACGCGAGTGTTTGAACAACTTCGGGAAATGAGCCGGAAACCGAGAACTCGAGTCGAATGAGCTGAATTAAAACGTTCCAGGCACCACATACAGTAAATATATTTCACTTTTAACAGTACTACGATTTCCAAGTTTATTAGGTTCGCATCAATTTCATCTGCAAATAAATATATTCGACCATGAAACGTCTTAAATGCTGTTTCTTTTCCTTTTAATACCTATAACTCCTATAAGCCACTTAGTAACTAACAAGGTGAGTGAACGCGGTGGAATCATTATTATAGCCGATTGAGGTATTAGAGGCATTTTCAATATAGTTTTAACTCGTTTTCAATCCCATTGCTGGGAAGTCTCTCCCGCAATAGCCGGAAGCCTGAGTACGCCACCATCCTTTTCACTGCGAATTCATTGGAAATACGCCTTAGTGGTAAACCTATCTATTGGTAGTTTTTAAATAGCCTTAATAGCCTTCAAGAATTAAGGATCGATATCTAACGATAACAAGCGGGACTAAGTGCTTAATATGTCCTACGAAGTTCGGAAACATTGATGAAAATTTGCCACTACTAAGTATTTGACCGCGTTGAGATGATCGCTTATTATTGTATATTATACGCGAGTTATTTGATAATAACAATATACTTTTTGCACGTTTTAGTAACAATTTTATTTTCGTTTCTAATAGCACCTATGATTTACGACCGAATTTTCGACACAGTAGGTAGGTACTTCAAACACGTGCTAGAAAATGGGGATTTGTCATTCGCAAATAGCCCGACCAGATGGGAAATAATTCCGAATTTATCGCGGGAAAGAACACTGTGAATAAAAGCGGACCCATAAACAAATTATGCAAACAAATACACACTAATTCGGCCATTTTTTCGTCACTCGAATGCTTGGGGATATTTTATTTCGGTGTGACAGACGAAACAACAATTATTTTACTTTATCGCGGACCCCGAGGTCCTTTATGGTGTTTATCTTTGGGGAAATTGTAAAAGCGGCCCATTTTCTGTTTTGTTTACTTTCGCGACCGCAAGGGACACGTATTTTTGTGACAAATCTTGCTCCCTTCACATGAATTTGTAATGTTAGATGCTGCATGCGAAGAATTGCCATATAATTTTTATGCCGCAAGTAAACTTTAATCAATTACTAGACATGCTTCCGCGACCCATACACCTTCCTTCCTTGTGGCCTAATTATGATGAATTAAAAAAAATATCTGCAATCTATTGAATTCTTGCAATGAAAATGTTTAATCAATGACAATTAATCTAACAAGTACTACTACACCGTTAAAATCTCAAAATTAAAATCTCAGTTATTTTATATCGGTAACTTAGGGTGTGTATTATTTCCTGTCTCAATTATATTTAATAGACGAACGCAAACATTCAGTAATCAAAAGTCATAGCTGTAAAGGGCTTGTGATTAATGTACACCATTACGTATGACGCACGACAAAATGCCTTTTTACCACAATGTGGATGTTATGTTGATTTAGTCAGTCAAATACGTTTATCCTTCTAACATTACTAATTGACCGAGACTAATTTGTTTAGTAGGTATAATAAAGGTACTAGAACAACATTAATGTCATTATTTGTTTTAGACGTTAGAATTACGAATTATAATTTTAATTTAGAGATCTAGATAGATAGGACAGCTATCTCGACCAAATAGGTCAGATACTGGCTGAAGGAGGAGTCAAGAGCCTCCGAAACCGGTGTGTATGCATGAAGAGAATGATGAATGTAAGCGAAGCGCGTCAGGTTTGCAAGGACAGAGATATTTGGCACTCGGTGCTTTCTGCCTATCCCGTTAGGGAGCTGGTGTGACGGTATGAATTTACTTTGTAATTGTTATGGATGTGTGCTGTCTTTGTCAGCGACTAAATTTATTTATGCGCTGACAAAGGTAAATGAAGTATAAGATAAGGCTAAGTCAACTTCAAATGGTATGAAGGGGTACGTTTCTTAGTATTAGTTATTTCGTCTAATATTAGTAGTTAGTACCTTTATGTAACTGAAGCAGTTTCATAAGTCTTTAATTCGTTGGACCGGCAGAAGTATAGCGTGAATGCATTACGACTACAATTTTGTTAATTCCCCAGTTCATTAATTGCAATTAATAAAGGCTCTTTCGGTATTAAGGCAAGTTCAAACTGATCGAGAATTTGGTGAATTATGTACAAACTAATTCCTTACAGTAATATCGAATGAATCAAACGAACACAATTTGAATCGACAATCGCTCTATTTTTAGCGATCTCAATTCGAGAATGTGTTTTATATTATTCGAAAAATAATGATTTGGACAAATAAGTGTTTAATGATCGTTTCGTGATGAAATATTCTTTTAACGCTATCATAAGGTATATTTATTTAACCGAGCAGTATATTCTGAAGCGAGGACAACGACGAAATTGTACAGATTATGGAGACAAATTACTTAAACAAATAACGGAGTATCTAGGACGGGGCCGCACAAGTTGTCGTCGTGAAAGATTTACTTAACGTTGGTACTTTGCTTAATAAGAGTTCTAGTAAACAAGTTTATTTTATACGTTGAACGAAACATTAATATTTTTCTCTCTTGTAACAATGTTTGAACAATCTGTATGGAGTAGGTATTTAATTGGGACAACTGGAACAATTAATCATATTTTATTTAGAAGTATCACATCAATGTTAGGGAACGAAGGGAATGGTAGGGAATGAATTAGGTGAGTCGGATTATTGATGTTAAGATTTGTGAACATAAAGATAGGATTTTTATAAGAAATTTGAATAGCATTCACGGAATGGTCTGAAAGCACTATCGTTGCGGAAGTTATTTCATAACATACTTAGCACTCTAATGGTTATTGTTCAAAATAAAATATTTATACTTGAAAGAAATATAAAGACAAATCCTTAGAAGGTATAAGTAATTATACACTGCATTTTTTTACAGTGCAGTAGCCGTATAAAATACGTAATTAACAATGTTGCCATCGTAACTCGAAAGTAACTCTGTATGTCTGTCTGTCTGTGACATCATCACGGCCAAACCGCTGAACCGATTGTGATGAAATTTCATATAGAGATACATGAGGGTCTTGGGATGAACATAGGCTACTTTTTTCTTCCATTTCTTTTTTAGTTTTCCCAGGAATTTCATTGTTTTATGAAAAAAGATTGAGCCACGGTAACCATTGTAATACGCGTGGAAAACTTTGTGACACACTGATTTCCATGCGGGCGGAGCCGCGGGCAAAGCTACTACTACTATTTCATATATTCGTATTCCCCTTTTAGTTTTGATGTACCTCAAAGCGAACGAATATGCATTTTCATAAAATTAACACGACATTCGGCATACAAAACGGCTACTAGTTGAAAATAGCCATCTCGTTGTGAGGGATCCGACCACATTTAATTACACCTAACACGGTCGCAACTCCGGAATTATAATAAAGCAAATCCACATTTGGCTCGTCAGTATTCGGTTTCAGTGGATCGAGTTGCAAGATGTAGCGAATATAAATGCAGCTTTAAGGTGAAATGATTCATATCGACTAAGTCTACTACAGAATTGCGGTTAAACACGTGAAAAATATCGAGGAAGTGTGTATGCTGAAAAGTTGGTAATTATCGTTGTTATAGTTATTGGAAACTTTGGAACTTCTGAAAACCGGTGCGACTTGCGGCTGGCCGTCTGCAGAGATTTGATATTGATAGGGGAGTAGGCAAAATATGGCTTGAACTAGTAGACTTGTAACATCTTTATATGTATCCATATTTGTGCAAATAAACGTCTTTGTCACTATGTTTGTCTTTGTCTTTGTCTTTATCTTTGTCTTTGTCTTTGTCTTTCTCTTTGAACACTTTTAGACACATACGCAAATAACTGAGAAATAATGGACAATGAAAATAAACGCGATACCAAATCGACCGATACAAATTGAAGCTAATTGGAGGCTAGTCCGGAGAAAACAAAGCAATTGGCCATTCACTAAACGTTTCTTCAATCGAACCGCTATCGGCTTTGCCGTTCCAAGCGTTCCCATTACATCTCATTCCGTTTTATGTCTACTTTTTGCTTACACAATTATTATACAAATACCGTGAGAGCATTTGTTACAAATAAGGTTCTATCGGATGAGAAAAATTGGGACGAAACGGAAGTTATCATTTTTTTGTTTTTTTCATTTATTTTGTACACACAAACACATTACAGGAACAGTTATAATATAAAAGAGTACACGGGCACAACTTATTCCTATTGAAATTTCTTCCAGTATTCCATTCATTATTATTATTACATATTATTTTTCCATTACGCCAGGTGCTTAACGGGGTAGGCAGAGAGTACCGAATGCTTAATCTCTATCCTTGCAAACCGGACGTGCTTCCTCTGCGTTCATCACTCTCTTCATACATACGCGCCGACTTCGAAGACTCTTGACTCCCCCATCAGCTAATGCTTGACCTATTTGGTCGAAGTAGGAAAGTGTTGGTCTCCCTCAGCACCTACATCAACACTAGCATTGTATATCGGTTTTGTCATTCTTTCATCGTCCATTCTTTCCACATGTCCGAGCCATTGAACTAACGAATAATAACATTCAAATTGGATGTTATGAAATTCAAATTGTTTTATTCACTGTAAATAACTAATACAGTAACGTAGGTTATGTTGTAGTCACCGTTCTTGGGGTATAATGCACCCTTTAGACTATAGTACACCGGGAGAAAAAAAAATCCCAGCACTCTTTTAAATAACAATAAACGAAACTTAACAAAAAATAAAAACCGTCTTCAAATAGAAATCTATTCTAAAACAAATTAATATGCGCTAAAAAGTAAACAAATAATACAAGGTACAATTATAGTTATTCTTGGAGTACAGACGACTTGGGTACCTCCTCCTTTTTGAAGGTTAAAAAGCACACTTGACAGTTATGGAAACAATATCATTAATGGCACCGCGAGCCCGGCCTTTGCCGATGATCTTCCATTATTGTTCCACATAGAACATGACCTTCCCGAACAGAAGGGAAAAAAAGCTCGGAAACATTGCACGATGCTCTTTTATTGTATACGACTCATTAGACACAGTGGCTTCGGAAAAGGTTTTTTGTCAAAGGACATCGGGGCGCAAACGATTCCTAACCGTATATCGAACCACGAGAGTTCCGATTCCAATGTTCGCATGAGCCCCGAGAATTGGGGACACATTTTTGTTTAGGCCAGAGTGTTTTTTGTTGGGCGTTTTGCTCGACAAGTCGTATCGACTTTTAAATTGAATGTAGTCTGCTCTGAACGGAAAATTACCTATGGATTGGTGCGGTTTCCGACAAAAGACATGGGATTATCTTAAGATTCGCAGCGACGATTTGGGAATATTTCCGCTGAATGTCATCTTAACGAAACGCTGTCAAATTTTAAATTTTAAATGTTTATCATTGAAACAGTCGCTTAATCTATGTCTATTTGTATCTATTAAACAGGCGAGTTCTATTCTGCAGATTTAATAAATAGTATGAACAGGCTATCGAAATTATCGAAAATGTATAGAAGTCTATTTACTATATGTAGAAACCACTAATGTATTCACTCAATAAATGTAAATTCAGAAAAGTACTTGTGCTTATCGCACAAATAATTGTTCTGATTAGGAATCGAACCCGTAACCTCTGGCTCCAAAGTAAGTTCCGTTAACCATCGGCCAAAAAGAAGAGTCATTCACTTACAATTTACGGACATCATAACACTTATGTCTATACCTAAAATTGAGATTCGATATGAATTAAAATTTAAATGTGAGACAAATCAATACAATTTTCGTATCACAATTTGAATTGCCTTCATTTTCATTTGCAAAATAACAAAAGATTGGTTGTCTAGATTCGGGACCCCAAATAGGGTTCAATAATAGTCGCATTTTGGCACAATATATGCCATTCACGAATGGGTTACGGTAAACTGAGCCATTTTAACGGCCACCGCCCGGCTCGAAGGACCACATTTTGAAGATGGGCTGTTGTTAGGTAAGTCTGGTAAACAGAAGTCGCATAAACAACATTAAAGAGATTTATTCCCGATCCCGATTTAAGGGTATTCGAAAAAGATTGTTTCGGTGTAAGATACACCTTTACATCTATAGGACCCATCCATTATTTTGTTTTGTTTATACGTATAAGAATCTAATATGACATTAAAATAGGATGTAAGTGTATCCTTTGGCTAAATACATATATTTTATAGGATACACGAAAGATATTTTCAGTTTAAGTGGAGTAACGAATAGACTTCTATGCCCAACAGTGGACATGTTTGGGATAAAATGACGATGACTTAATGACAATAATACTATAGAGCTTGCATAGTTATGATTACAATTGCAATCGATGAACTAGGCATATATTCCTTCAATATCTCTCGCTATAGTAAATGTTCACCACAGCCTCAGTAGGTGAACGCCTTTCGGAACGTGTTTAAGGGCTCAAAGCCTAAGATAATGGCGCACCCTCCATTGCTTATTGACAATAGCACTTCGGTGCTGCTTTATTAGTGACATCAACAAGTTTCAAGACAGTCATTTAAGGTTACACTTTTGACGCGATGCATGTCGTTGAATTAAACGACCTTTATTATGTATAATGTATATAATGATGTGCTCATAGCTCAGTGGTTTGAAATTCAATTGCTCAACCCCGGGGATATGGGTTCAAATTTCGACACGCAGTTCTGACTTTAGAAACATTACGTGCATTTTATAACTTAAAATTTTTAATATCACTGGCTGTAAAGGTGTAGGAAAATATCTTGAAAAAATCTGCACACCTTGGGGATGTTATAAAGTATATCACATTTTCTGAGGTAGATGAAATCCCCTAATCCATACTTGGCCAGCGTGGTAAACTATGGCCATGTCTTGTTACTACTAGAGGAAACTCGTTTCTAACAGTCGAACAATCAAAAAGTGTCAAAAAAAATGACGATCGATTACCATGAAGTTCATTATTTAAATTCAAGATACATGGTAATCTCAACACGCGCGTGAGTCTCGCGGCGCGTCTGTGACTAATTTGATTCGATCAAGCGAAACCAAATTGACCCAACCTGATTAACCCATGCGAACATAATGAAGTAACAAGTACAACATACCATCACTCCAGGTCCCTAACGAGGTAGGCAGAAAGCACCTAGTGCCAAATAACTCTGTCCTTATAGACCTGACGTGCTTCGTTTACATTCATGACTTTCTTCATGCATACACGCCGGCTTCGGAAACTCTTGACTCCTCCGTCAGCCAGTCTGACCTATTTGGTCGAGATAGGACAGTCCAGGTCTCACTCGATGCCTACATACATCAACACTCGCATTGTATATCTGCTCTGTCATTCTTTCATCGTCCAAGTAAAATAAATGAGTGGATATTTTTTGGTCCAGTGTTAAAGTAGCCATTTGAGCACTTGTACGCAGCTGCTGGCGCCTCTGAGATGATGGAGAGCCCTCGAGGTTTGTCAAAGAAAAATGGCCCTTTGATAATCGATCACTTCAGTTAAAGTAGGCTGATTTGTCGAAAACCTTATTATTTGTAAACGTCTCAAATGTAATAGATATCGATTTCAATAAGGCTGAGGGGTTTAAGCGGGTGGTTGATGTCTTATGCACCTTGTAGGAAAACCTGTTAAATGTCAGCCATGTGTCATTAATTAAAGCACAGATGATGATCTGCAAATATAATAAAAATATACTGGATCCGGAAGGTTCGAGACCGTTCGAGCTGATTTATTCATTAGAGTTCAATTATATCTTTAAATGTAGGTGTTTTACGTGTATTTCACGTGTACGTTCTACGAAAGCAATACCTATTCAGTATATACGTGTCGTGGCTACTAACGCCTGCTAGAGTACAGAGAGCTCTCCAAGTTTGTCAAAGGCAAGAAAGAGCTTTGACGATCGAAAGCTCGCGTTAAAGTAGGTTGGTTTTGTTAGAAAATTTTAGATTGAAAAAAGTTTGTTAAACTGTTTACTTACCGTTTCTTTTGCGAGACAGAATACGAAGACAGACGACAATTCGCGATGTGGCGATGAATCTTACTAAATCGATATTATGTTATATAGTGACGCTGACTACGAAACACCACTCGTGCATATGGAGGCGTCAGTCTGCCAAGTGGCACTGACGGACCACCAACCTGTTTTTATTGCCTCGGTA
>DWDX01002004.1:0-16417 GCA_018245675.1 Agara michaeli | reverse complement strand
ACGTACCTGGTGAAATGTGGGGGTGTACTACACTCCTCTGCCTACCCCTTAGGGGATTACAGGCGTGATGTTACGTTATGAAAAGTAAACAAAGAACTTTTCTTTGTAATATTATTAACGGAAAGGGATAAAGTCCTCCACTTGGGCAAGTTAACATTCCGCGTGACGGTCCCTCGGACCTTTGATTCTGTGGAGAAGAGATTGCTCCTGTTATCGCGTATACATTTACATATTTCGAGCGGGTTCAACTCGGTCCCCAAAGTTTCGCCGCAAATTCGATTATTCTAAAAGATATCAGCTCCTCCCAATAACAATTCCCTCGATATTTGCTTTTTGACGGCGATATTTTATTTCGTTTTCTTTTTATTCAATTCTTTTCGGTTGTTTCTCATTTTTCTTTTCCTCTTTATTATTAATACCAGCGTCGCGTTGTACGCCAATCTGTTCATTTGTTTATGCTTCGGTTCCGTTCTGTATTCTAACCTCGGCTCCGCGGACTCCCAATGTGACCTCGAGGGCGGGTTTTGTTTTAAGATAACACTCCAATATTATAATGATATCGGCACTTTTGTGAGAGTATTGCGTGTGCAGGTATTTCCTTGTGCATAAATACATGTTGAAATTGGTGTCCTCTGTGATATTGTTAACGCTTACGCAAATATATAGACGTTTACATAAGACTAATACATAATTGTATGTAAAGTTAGAAACAGTCTTAAATGTACTATTTTCGTTCGCCGCTATACTTATGACTAGAACACACAATTGTGTATATAAACGTAAATACATAAAGCTACGTCTGCATCCTATAGAGATAAACAGAGACTAATGATATCCATTGACTGTCCTGACTGAAAAAATTGAAACTGGACATTTTAAATAACAAAACCTGGATTCACGGCGACAAGTAACGATTTCCGAATGTGCAACAAACCTTGTCCCGGTGGGCTCGAGATAAAACTGCATATCGCCCCGCGCGCCTGTTATTCCCGAAATATGTTTTATCAGCGATATATACCTGCGACGTTATCATTTCCCCCGATACCTGCGCCTGTCAATGCGCCCCACAACAGGTAAAAGTCACAAAATTTTCGCTGCAAACAATTCATATTACAAACAGGGGAAACGCTTTTGACATAAATACATTGAATACATGTATCATGCTGAGCCACTCAGTCTTAATGTTGTTGAATAGGTAGTGATTTAAGCAATTTTGTTTTAAACATTGTATATTCAGGACACGTTTCGTCGAAAATGTTAGCGTATAAAAGAATTCTCCTGGCCTGATTGTAACTGTGTGTAAGCTGTGAGGTTATTGTAGATGTGCAAAATTTTTTGATGGAATGCGTTCAAAGCGCAACATTGAGGAAGGTACTATTCAGTAACTCCGATGACAGTAGAAGCTAGAATGCTGTATGCTCTGGTAGATGTAGCGTTCGTCAGTATATATATTATTATTATTACCCAAGTGCCGTTATAGGTTATTTGATTTATAAAACGCACGTGACTGTGGAAATTCAAAAGTGGGTAAAGGATTCGAACCCAGACCCCGAAATGAGTCACTAAAATTCAAAGCACTATGCAATTCCGGGTAATATGCAGCCTGTGAATGTATCCCGATTTGCAACGAATCGATAACGCAAATGTGAATGCATCCCAAACGTGGAGCAATGAGTGAAATAGCTCGAAATGTTTTGTCTGGCGGACGTTGGAATAACACAACTCACAAATCAGCTTTCGTTAGCTCCAAAGCGCTACGTCGCATTAACAACACACATTTTTTTCAGTATTTTCAGTAGACACGTTATCATTGTATAGGTACTAATTACACGAGATTTAGATACTGTTATCTTATTTATAGTAGGTATTCCAGAAAGTGCTGAAATATGAAATCGCTTAGAAATTTGAATCACCGGAAATACACCCAGATCCAATTCTCGGGTTCTATATTTAAAAAATACTGAACATAAAACTGCAAAACGATATGAAGTACAAAAAGCTTTAATTATTTTAAAAATGTACAGCATTAAAAATACAACATTAAATACGACGTGACCGTAATGCGTATTCAGGCCAGTTATTATGTTGCAGAAAAAAAAAGTAAAAACTATAAAATTCGAAATATTTTTTTGTTGTTATGAGTGTCAACGCCGCCCCGTATCATAACTATTTAATCTAAATGAGGTTTAAATCCCGTTTCCGCATAAAACTTTCATTTCGTGTCCGCACGGTTTAACCGTTTTCCCGTTTCCAGTCCGCGTTTTTTACTCCGGCGGATTTGCGCGGACTTTGTTTCCCTCAAAATGTATGTATATGAACATATAAAGGCTATTTACGAGTAGAAGAGCCATTATATTATAAACTATATAAATTGTCAATTTCTCATGTTACATTACATTCAATGTGTATTTGATTGGCCTGGTTGCGGATGTCGTAGGTTCTATCCCCGCGGAGGACAAACACTTGTGTGATGAGAACCTTTATTTTTTCTGTGCCTAGATATAATAAAAATATCTACGTAAGTATTACATAAGTACTACACCATAATATTCTGTGCACCATAGTACAGCCTCTGCCTAAATTAATGTCAGATGGCCGCGTGTGAGGCTGCCCCGAGATCTTATTATTATATAGGCTGGTTTAATATGTGTAAGCCATAGCTATCTATAGAATATAATTTAATAAATGCGATGTAATGTAAGCATGTGTGAGAGCAGGAGAAAAACCATTCTATCATTATTATTGACATCACGATATCAATGTTTCATGTCCATATTCGCCTCACAAGCAAATCAAACGCGCAAAGTCCAATACAGTTATCAAATGGTCGGATATATTACGTATTCAATACTCGCAATGCAATACGTCCGCTATAACATTTTCATCGTCCTCGCGCTGGTGTAAGTCGAAGATATTTGATATGTTTGCGAGAACCAAAGAGGGTTTCTATGAATTCCACTGTAAGCCAATTTGATATTTATAATGCGTATAAGAATTGAGTTATGTTTGTCTCATTTTATTTCTCGTTGTTGAGGGGTTAGAGGTCCTGAACGTCAAACCGAGGTTCGTGGGTTCGATTCTCAGGAATCGTCCCGATTATTATTAATATTTTCTTGAGCAGCACTTTACGAAAAACATAAAATTAATAACAATAACAATTTTGACAGAGTGGTCAAAAATATTCTTTTGTAGAATTACATGGTGTAAATGGAATTGAAGTATTAACAGACATTTAAATTCATCTCAGACTTGGTAAAGGCAAGTTCTTACCATGCTCATGACGTCCAATAAGAAATCGGTCCGCAGATGTCAATAATCGGACAGAACGAAATTTTTATGCGGCATGCAATTTAAAATACGACTCGACATTATGCAGCGAAACGCGGAGGAAGGCGGCATTACCGCAGAATAAACTACACGGCCGCCGTGCCCGGTATTCCCGGCACGTCTGCTTCCCGCCGAATCAGGGGCGCGCCAATATTGGACCGACACCCACTGTGCGTCCCGGTGCGGTAGGATATGTCTGTTTTGAAGTTACGACACTTCTATAAGAATTTTCACTAATGTTATTACGATTTAAGGAACGTAGTTAAAACGATCCAGGCCAGGTACCTCTAAGAGACGAGCCTGTGTGCTGACTGATGAAAGAGGATGCTAAATAAGTTTGAAAGAGACGTGACTGCTTGTGATTCTTAGTATCGAGACTGTATGTATATAAATATGAGGCTCTAACAATAACAAATGGACAAAGCCGAGGGAGGAACATTGGTCAACATCTTCTACAGCTTATCACATAACAGTCTGAGTCACACATTCATGTATAAGGCGCAATGACTGCCATAGACCCTGCATGTTTTTATGTATACCTACTGAGCAAAGTTTTCAGGAACAAGTTCCTGCTGGGCATAAACTTCAACGTAAACTTAATGATGTAATAAACAGGTTTAGTATTAGTGATTTATAATAATAGTAACAATACTTGGGACATGTGCACACACTATCTAATACCAAATTGGGTATTGGAACGCATAGGGTAACTGTTGACAATAGTGCAATATACATTTTAAATTTAATATTTAACAAATTAATTGTACAATTGTACTTGTTACTTAATTAAGTGAAATAAGGTCGGAGCGAATGGGTTTAGATAAATGTTTAGTCTGTAGATATGTAATATAAAGTTAACAGTTTTTTGCTCGTCGCCCTCGTAAATATTGAACGAGGGTAGGTGTGAAAAACTGTGAAGACGCGTATCCCGGGACACCCCGGGGCGCTATTAATGAATTGGTTCTAAGCCGGGCCACGATAAATACTGCACGAGCAAAACATCGTTAATTCGTCCAACGGACTATTTGCGCTCCCGCTGCGGCGCGCGTTACGTTATCAAGTTATGGAAAGGGTCGAAGTACCGAATCCTGTCTTAATACCCCGCCAAGCACTTCTCTCGTAGGATGCGTAGCACCCATGAAATTGTGTTAAGAGTTAAAGTATTGTAATATTTTTCTGGCTTATATGCTTTATTTAGTAGTCGTTAAATAATTATAAGAGAATATGACACTAATGAAATGAAAATAAGACATTGTTAAACATCTTTATCGCTGCCTTCTTGCCAGTTGTTTAAAAAAAGTATTATTCTGTTTTTATTTCTGCTATTATGTTTATTACCAACCAGTATCGATTTCCAAATTCAAATTCAAAGCTTATATTTTATCGTACAATATAATACATGCACATAATTAATTTCATTTTCATATTGATGCAAATTAATGCTTTTGCTGGGGTTTAATTTATACAGCTCATACATAGGTCGAGCAATAGAAAAGAACGAAAAAAAATTGCTGGGCCCTCCTTTTATACAGTTACATTATGGAAAGTCAGCAACTACATGACTGTGACACTAAAACGAGGAAACACGACGTTTTGCATCTGCATGTTAGCGCTCTCAATTAAAGAGTTCTCCATTCAGCCCTTAGAGATATCCAGCAGTGGACTAATAGGAGAGCCGGAGAAAACATTAAAGCAGCCAGTATGCAACCAAGTGTCTAATACACAATAAAATAATAAGAAAATCTTTAATTTATTCCAAAAAATATATAAATCGAGCGCTCGACCCGCCGTCGTCTGGGCGTTTGAAGCGCACGCCCAGTTCTGTACCAAGTACGATATTAAACTTCACTTTGTTTCTTCTCGATACCCTAAGTAGTAGAAACTTAGTGAAAACTACGGGAGTATTTCATTTAAAACACCGTATAAAATTAAAACTTGCTTGTACATTTTGCGGTAGAAATGGACTTTTAATTGGAACGAACAAAAACGACGTTCTAGTTTCCGTTCGGACGTAAGTATACGAATATTATTGTATTCAATGCAATTAAATTTATTTCTACATTTTCATTACTGATCGCGAACATTAAAACTGAATTCACTAAATATATTCATCGTATTTTTTTCCCAGTAAAACAACTTGGTATTTTAATTATGCACCTGCCGATGCGTCGTTGTACTATTCTCCGCTTGGCGTCGGTGTATTTATATTTCCTGTTATGTGCCATTTTGTAGCACTCCATAAAACATTTTATATTCATTAAAGTATGTTAACTTCAAAAGCGTACGCGTTACGTGAACCAGTGAGCGGATATTTTTACGTCATCTCCGACAATTAACGTCTCGACAAGCACGTTTTAATTTTCCCCATACGACAATTTTAACACTCGTTCAGTCACATCCGTTACCATTAATTTTAATACATTCGCTTTTTCCACTAAAACTAACGAGATGGCGTTAGTTTCGGAAGTTGAACGGAAAACAGCTAGAAATAAATTAGGACGGAGTTTACGTTGCGACTAATTCGATTTGCGAGCGACTAGGCGTCTCGCCAAGATCTACTTCGGCCGTTAGTCGCAGTGTTAGTCGCGGACATAAAAGCAGTGATCCCATTACACCGTCAAGAAACGTTTCGTTGGCAACACCAAGGTGAATATTAATGCCACATTGTTCCGCGGCTCGAAGTTCGGCACAAACTCCTTTCCCGCAATCAGCGGAGAGTTGAGAGCGAGAGAGGAGCGTAAATACATTCGCCACAGTGACCATAAGTTACTAGTTAGCATGAAAACTGCGCGTTCAACTTCGGTCCCACTTGAGTGCCGTCATACGCAAAAAAATGGAATTCCAGTACGAAAATAAATGGGTACCCAAATTTAATCATCGAAACTTTTTAAATTACCACGTTTCATGAACTTATTTACTTAATAGGCTAGCCTATATAGCCTTTGGTCACGATCCTGAACTCGTGAGAATCGTCGATGCGTTCTTAATCCAACGACGCTTGCCTAAAAACTAGCCAATACAAATATAGGTTTAATATCAGTTTAGATTGTAACTACAAACTACAAGCTCCTTCATCCGCTACTGAAAATGAAAAGAAAATGGGCTAAGCGTACATACAATATAGTCATTACCCACGGACTACGGTAGTAAGAGCGAACTTGGTTCTACAGCCGGTGGTCCACTGACGAGTTGAACTGTTAGTTCGCAACGCAGGTACTAGCCAACGCATAATCACTAAGTAAACATTTAAAATTCTTAACATAATATTGCTCGCTAATCCGTGCATAATGAACTGTAATCGCACCAACTCTTACAAAACAGTTATCGAGCGAATACACACGATATTGTGAGCTGGCTTTATAATCAGTGAATCACCACCTTACTATAACCATAATAATATACTTACATAAAACATAAGTGGTCATTGCCCGGAAAATTGGTACAAAATCGCGGCATATCGCCCGTGAGGCACATCATCTCCACTTAACAAGCGCAAATGCGAGGATGCAAAAGAAGTACAAGACAAAATCGATATAGGAAGCGACGAACTCACACACGCCTTTTATTTTTTCAACCCTTTTCATCTTTCAAATGTTTTAGAGCTTGCCGCGAGTGGATACTTACTCTGTATGCTACGCTACTGCTTACAATTATTGCGAGTGATTTGTAAATTTTAAGTTATAAAACTCACAAAACAAGTCAGAGATGTGACAAAATTTGAAAACAAACCCTCGGAGTGGGAGACAGCATTTTAAACTTCTGTGTTATCAATCTTCGCCATATATGTACTTACGAGTACCTATTTAGCTGTCGTAATGCGTAATTTTTATAAATTGGGAAAACCGGTGTTTATTTTACAATTATTGTTATTATGCTCAAGTAGTAGCTCGTCTGAGTCAGCCACGATATTTACGAGTGCAAGCGTGTAACTCTACATTTTTACGTCTCTCGTGTTATTTTCAATTTTTACGCCGTCGTAGCATTGAACCGTTGCAGCAGTTTGTAGCGCATTAGCCGTTTATGGATACAAAGATTTACAATATAAATAAAATATCAGCATAAAATATCGGCATAAGTTTGTTTTATAAGCAACACGTGGTCAGTCACATGCACTTAGATAAAATATGTAATATGTCGCAGCGTCGCTACGCAGTCGGCTTCTGTTTTGTTGGATTCATTAGCATATCATTCATTATATTATTATTAATTTATCATTAATTAACGTCTTTAATTTTCATTAAGTTTCTATTAATTAAGGGGAAACTGTAACACTATACCAAGAGGCGGGCCGAATAGCGAAGCAGTCCTCTAAAGCCTATATTACATACAGAAAGTTTCCACAGACTCATCTCCTCATATTTTTAAGTTTAAGCAATTGAATTTCGTTGGCAAAATGATGCTTAACTAAACTAAGCCATATTTAACCATGAATGAATAACAGATATTTCAACTGAAAATCACATTATTTCTGACCTATTTTCAGTAACTGAATTTAATTTTAAATATAAATATTCCCCGCAAACGTTATTTATACTTTTAATGAGCTCCAACTGCTTATTTGGCTCACCTTACAAGCCATTCATATTTAATTGGGTTAAAATGTGGTAGCGAAAAAAAAAGTTACTGAATCTATGGACTCCATTTAAGGCCTATTTATATATGAAAATAAAACAAATTTAGCTTATTTCCAGCCACTCTTTTGCTTTATTTTAACGAAAGATAAGGACGTGACTCGTGTCACTTCTTCGTCAAAAATTACATCGACAACAAAAATGGTCGACAACACGCTGCACTTAAGACAAAACAGATAGTATGTAAAACTATAGGCAACCGTAGATTCAAACATTACTCGCTACAAACAAACAACAAACAATTTTTGCCTCTTTATAATAGTAGGAGAGATAACAAGCTTGTACGCCGAGCCAGAGATAAAAGGTAGTAATGAAGTGTGAACGACCGCTTTTTTCAAAATCCCGTTATATAAACTCGTAGTTTCCACGCCAGCTTGCATGTTCCCAGAAGACACTAAAACTTTCTAGAACAATGAAAGCGAAGAAGTGGCTAACTCGTTTGCCGCCGATTTCTGTCGCGAGGTTGTGCGAAAGTTCGTCAAACTTTGCGCCATTTTTCAAAATTGTTACCATGGCATCGTGTATGGATCTTATATATTATAACCGGTAACCAATGTTAAATTATTTTATCATGTAATACTTCCGTTTGAGTCGTTATAATTTCTTTTTTCAAAAGTGAGTCTTTATCTTTAGCTCTACCATACCCTAAGGGGCGCACAAAGTACATTATATGGTTACTTAATGAATGACATATGTATATGTTTAAATTCCTTGTAATGTATGAAACAATGTCAATTTCAATTTGACTTCTATATCACTCAATGGGAAACAAGTTGCAGTCTAGAATGTCGCATTATTGCTTAGAAATTGCCTATTCACTGTAGTCGAATAGAACCGATTACCTACACCGTGTACCTATTCACAAAATGGCGAAGCGACAAACAGTGAAAAATTGCAAACATGAAACTACAATGTTCCTTGTGTGTCCCACTATTATTCATGAAAAGAAAAATCAATAAAAGACGCATCCCGAGGCGGCTAACTCGTATGACACCTGTAACGCCAGCCAATCCCTGCTGCACAGAGTTTTAGAGAGAAATCCTCAAAACTTGGTGTCGCGGCGCCGTCAACGATTACGTACAGAAAAAGTGTTGAGCTTACTTCCGTTCCGTTGAAATTTTCTCCACTGAAAAATGCTTTCCGCTGCACATTTAACACTTGAACATTATTTTTACTGGTCTCATAGTCTAGTGGTTAGAGACCCTGGCTGGTAAGCCGGAAGACGTTAGTTCGATTCCCGTACAAGACAAACATTTGTGTGATAGGCACATTTGTTTGTTCTGTGTATATCAATAATAAAAATATCTATATACATACATCTAATATAGTACGTATTTTATACAGTATTTTCATCAGCTGTCCGGTCAACATAACGCAATCAAATCAATCAATCATCATTGCCTAACTCGGAATCAGATAACTGTGCACGGAATTATCCCAGTTACTATTATTATTATTACCTGGGTAGGAATCGAATCCACAACCCTGGCCCAGGAATCAAATTCACCACTGGATCAGTGCGATGAATGCTTCAGCTTATATTATAAAGATATAAATAGAATAAGTTATAGCCAATAGTCGCTTGTTGTAGAATTCGTGACCAGAAATGTCTAACTTCCTCGGCGGTCGGTGCGCAGAACGTTAATTTTAATTGGAAACGAATTTGGCGGCAACAGGGAATTGGAGCGAATTTACGTTTCCAAAAGACGGCTACGTGCTGTCCAATCAGACAATGTCCTTTGTAAAGCTTTAAAAGCACCAGCACTCGCAAAACAAGGGCGGATACACCAGAGAAAACCAATTGAAATTAGTAACGGGCACAGAAACACAATTCTCATTCCGGGCAGGCTGGTTCTTTCCGCTTTTGTCTGTGCAGCGCAGAAATACGGTACCCAATCAGGCATCTGTCGAAATGTCTGGCGAACGGACGGGCCGCTGCGTAAGGCGCGATTTTCTTTTTCTCGCCCTGCGTCAATTGGAGCGGCACATCCAACTGTATCAAAGCCCCTGCCGTAAATGCCACTCGGCAGCTTCACGGTCCGAGGGTCCCGCCGACCGCACCGTACACTTCTCGCTGCGATATCATCGGTAAACGCAGTATACATTTCCAGCCAGCGATGTAGTGCAAAAGTATTCCACGCTCGAATAATGGAAGGAGTATACGTAATATAATGGAGATTCGGAAGTGTTCGCGGTGAATGCAAATTAATCTGGAGTCGAATCGACCTACGTAACACTTGAGCGGGTTAGCGAATTTAAGGTAATGGCATACACCAGTGGCAGATTTTTGACGCCATTGCAAATTGAAATGCGGGTTTTTTGCTGCTTCACTCGTAATTTTCCTTTTGAGCAAATGCTCAATCAGAAAATCGCTGTTAAGGATAATGACCAAGTACATATCTTATGACGTACAAAAAGTGTTATTTACCTAATTATTCATATACTCAATCTAACTTGAATTCATATCGGTTTATTCATTAAAGGTTAAATTCAATAGTTCAATAGTTCAAAATAATCATAAGTTCAAACATTAAAAGAAAATTGTAAGACATACATCCATGGGAATAGACTTTAAAAGCAATATAACGTAATCAAAGAAAGTGAAAATTGCACCGAAATCTGTCACATGCGGACAATAGCGCCGAAATCTCGGCCCATGAAAGGATAATAGAGTGTCCCTTAATTATTAATTAATTGCACGATACGTCCCTAGCAGACGTACAATGGCGCGGTCACGAAAGCCTTTGTACTACGCTACGGTCGGGTATTAATTTCGGTTTAGCTTCGACATTCATATGAAACACAAGGAAATTAGCAACATGATTTAATCATTACAGTAAATGTGAAATAATTCAAACGTCATCGAATCGTTATGTTTTGACATTTCAGATGGCCATAGAAATGCAACTCTATAATTTGACACCAAAGTGGCGCTTAAACTTAAAAACTTAGCATTATGGTACAATGAAATTAATCTTTCTGAAACATAGTCGTTAAACGTATATTTATTCCACAAATCTTATCATATTTATAAAACAAACAACAAAAGAAAAACAAAACACTTCCGAACATTCTTAAAGGAAAATTCTAAATTGGCTGTATGTTCAAACGGCATTGTGAGTTATTTGAAGTCCAAAAAAATATATTAACGATATCCGCATTCGTATCGAGAGAAGTTCAGATAAAACGGACTTGCTATTAACGAAGTCGTAATTGACTCTGTCACATCTCATACCTGGATCGCGTTACACACGGATAAAACATTTCACGGGTCAGTTAACAAGGTAATGCGGCCCGAAACTTATTGAATAGGGAAGAAGGAATCCAATAAAAAAGCTGTCAAACCCAAAGCCTCCGAGGGACAGGTGTAGGTAGTCCGTAATCTTTGCCGCGACGCCCGACAGACAAAAGTGAGGTTTTAAAATCTGGGATTTTCTTTTTAATGCCGGTTATCTTTCTTCCTGTCGAGTATTTTATCTTCGTTTCTAATCTACATCACAAACTGAAATAAAGTGTACTAGAATGAGACGCGGTTGAATTGCGAGCAGCCTCGTAAAAGTTGTCTCAAGATATTTATACGAACCAATAATGCTCATACAGCGAATTAACGATGATTGAACATTTTTACAATATTCGTGAAGTTTATATAGTACAGAAAATCGTGGGTCGGTGCTTCATCATTTCAACAACAACTAGCTGCTGCTGAATATCGGCACCTTCACTTACCCCACTAATATTATTGGTTCTTACTAAGAAACATAATGAAAAATATTAATTATCAATTTTTAACTTAAAATATTTTATTAGCAGTTGTGATCACATTGACTCCAAAGTAAACTCTGTATATGTACGTTATGTTTAATTTAGTTTTTTTGTAAAACTAATGCAAAATTTAATGCATTTGGGTGTCATTTAAAGCATTTGGTTGGTAAAAAATAAATAAAAATAAAAAGGAAAATTGACTTTGATTGTATGTCTCCATAGAGAATAGTGCCGTCTATGAGGAAAAAGTGTAATTTCTTTTCTTATCTAAGTAGATTTGCTGAAAAAAATCTTATACGTAACAAAAGTACCTAGTCTGTTTAAAATATACTACCTATATTATAGCTGGATGTTATGTAAATTATATCTTATCAAATCGCAATTTTACATGTTATTTTTATTTTTCTGTTCGGTATGCTCGTACAAAAACGATGACAAAATATATCTGTTGGACTTTATTACTATCTGCATGTGTCAACTCATTTGATTGATCAGCTTTTATTCTATTATCTATGATATAATTAAGCGTCGACGTTTTGACCAGACTTGCTGAAAGCTACTGTTTTCATAATGTTTATTAGTATATAATAAGAAATCTTCATATATAACATATAAAATATTACGTTTAACTATTTGGGGTCGATCGATCGATTGCATTAGCTTTACCCATATTCGAATTTATGTATACTTAATAAAGATGATGGACCATATAATAGATTTTGACTGGTAAGTAGTTTTGATTAAGAAAGCTCAGAAAAATTTATGATAAAGTTGATAGAATTAGTAGCTAGCCGACTCTCATAAATAACTATCAATACTAAAGTTCGTCCCCATTTTTTTAGGAATTACAAGGAACCAGAAGAATATTTCATTAGGCCAGAAGATTTGGACAACTCTGTCACAGAAAAGATTCTCCGCAACAAATTCCGTGACCCCCTGATATCCAGTGATGAAGAAGATGAACATAGAAGACGACCTAAGATCAATTGGGACAAAGTGTTTTCAAACTCGCAGGTAGTAAATAAACTATATTGAGAATAACTGGATAAAAACCATATAATTATGGAAGTATGTCTGTGATCAGCAGTGCACCAATATATATATATATATGCATGTGTACCTGACAAGTAGTATTATTACTATCCTTTCATAAAGTGTGGTGGCCAGATAGGAACAGTTACAAAATTTCAAATCAGTTATTAACAAGACCACCATATCAGTATGATCTTAGTTAGATCCTTAGCTCTATTTAGGCTAATAAGTTTTAGTAATACAATTAAGAGAAATTTATTTTTTTTCATTTTTATAGAATCACCAAAATTTGATGGTGAATGTACCCGGTCTACTTCCGATCCCTCCATATCTGAAGTTATCATCTCTAACGGAGAAGCAACATAAAAACTGCCTGAAAGTGATTTGTGCTCAATACCCCGACATCTTGACTTCAGAGTTCGTAGCCAAACCGACGAAAGCCGATCTACAAACTTATGAGGTAATAAATTTTCTTTCTTGACATTTTTATGTGATATTATGGTGTAAGTAAAAAAATTAACTAACAATATGGACAGACCACAAACTGTCATGTTACATGTAAAAATCACATTGCATCTTCAATTTCTTTGTTAGGCCTGTTGATCTAGTCGCTTGTGACACTGATCACTTTTCTTTTTTTCTTTCTTTCTATAAATGTAGTAAATCAGCTGTCTGTTCAGCGTATACAGTACCTAGTTTATGATCGTATGTTTGTGTATGTTTTTTAAAATATTGCCACTTTTATTATTATTATTTACACCCTTCAGTAGACACATATAGGCATTGGCATATTGTATAGTAACTGATTTTAGTTACCCTTAATGTTATCGGTACAAACGTTATTTCACATGTAGGATGTCAAAGAGATATATGAGAGAGAGCGACTGGAGTACAAAGAGTGGGCGAAGGTCATGTGGGCCACGGACCACTGCAAGCGAGCACTGCGTCCCAAGCCTCGGGTGGAATCTGTTTATGAAGCTTATTTCGAAATCAAAACACAGGAGATGCAATCATTCCCTAAGAACCTTCAATTAGCAGCTCAGATATCGTTGGAGACAACGAGCGAAGATGACTTTGAACTTGTTCATATTGAAGACCTGATTACTGTAAGTATGACTTATATTATAGTATATTATATTATACATTATATTTTTTATAATAAAATAACTGTAATAGTTTTACTTACTTTACACTGTTTATGATTCATAATTATTTTTGTGAAACGTATACTTTGTTTTGTTAAAATAAATCGGCATTTTATTGTAATGAATAAGGATTTGAATGTTGTATGACCTTAAATGGTGAACAAAATTAAATGTAATATTGCATTCAGAACTGAACTTGATTAAAAAAAATATACAAGTAAACTTTCTTATTTATTTTATGTTAGGTAGTTTTACTGTAGAATAACTAATAAAAAAGATTCATGACAATGGCATCTCTGGAAAGTAAGGGAATGCTGGCTTTCAAATCCATTAACTGACAACATACAAGCGCAACCTAATGAAAGAATTCATAAACCTCTGTCACGGACGGCAAGTCTGTGGAGATAAAAAATTTAATACAAAAAAAAATATGTCATTCCATACACAACCAAAAGAAATTCATCTTTCTCTTATTATATTATATTTACTATAAATTTTGCCTTTAATAACTGTGGATTTCTGCAGGTGAAACTGCATGAATTGCCAGAATTAGATTGTCCGATCGAGATTAACGCGAGCATGAGCATCTTGAAGCCGTTTGCCCTGCCGGAGCCCTGTCGGCGGCACACGTGCAGATTCGTTTTACCCAGTGAGTGTTGGAGTTACACAACCCAATTCTATTGAGCATATATTGTGGTTTACTTAAAATGTTTATTTATATCCTGAACGCTACTTCATTGCGTATCGTAATAGCGATCGTTAACATCACTAACAGCTGAGAACAGCGTGACGGACAAGTCGCTGCCGGCGGTGCACCGTGCGCTGGCGCAACTGGCGCGGGCGGGGCGCGGCGGGCAGAGGGCGAGGGGCGCGCGCGGTGGGCGTGCCGCGGCGTGCGTGGCGGACGAGAGCGCGCTGTGCTGCGTGCTGGAGCTGGACCGGCCCTGGGCACTGCCGCTGTCCGTGGTGGCCACCGTTGGGCCGGGTGACTAAACCGCTTAATATTCGCTATGAATTTCCGCTACTGCTATTAGTACCGTTAGATGACTGAACTTTACTGGCAAATGTTCTATACCAAAAACCGTTACTGTTTGTTTTGCAATGTATGTCTTATTTAAAATGGTTTATAATTGTTTATTCTATCAAATGTCCACATTTATTCATTGTATTTTATCACATGTGGTAGTCGCAAAAAGCCATATTCCAATCTCAAAAATGCTTTAAACAATAAAGTAGTCTGTTATGCTATTTTAAATGGATCATTTGCATTTTTAGATTTCTTTTCTTGTTAGAAAGAAAACCTCAACAAATGTCATGCTAAATATACTACTACCCTTTTCAGACGGTGAGCCATGTAATGTATTGGTATTGGGCGGCGAATTCCCTGACGCAAAGGAGCCGGCGCCCATGCGGACGTATCGGGCTTTCAAATACATGCTAGATGTCGCTCTTATACCGTAAGTTCATCATACCGACGTGGCGACCCAGTGGCATTATGAGCACATTTGTTTGTTCTGTGTGTAAAAAAATATTTATATATAATATGTATATACAATATGTAGTTTATCAGCTGTCCGGTCAGCGTAGTACAGGCTTTGCCTCATTTAGGATGCGAAGCTAAGGCTTGAACGTAGACTTCCGAAGTGAATACTAAAATCCGAACCATGGGACTTTCATTGCTCCGATTAACAGATGCCATGTTTTTTTTCCAGTGACACAGAGCTGGCTAAGCTGAGGTACAACGACGCGAAGCTGCTGCGAACGGTATGCAACAATCTCAGCGGGGAGAGTCAGAGGAACAGCTACGGAGCGCTCTTCGGCGACTATTCGGACTCCAGCGACGACGATGACAACATGATGGTCATAGACGCCGGTGAGAGCGGATAATACTATTTCTTATAATGACAACGTTGTTAAGTAAACAGAGTTTGTAATTGGGTGAAAGGACAGCTGAGAAACATGTTGTTTTTGTGTGCCTTCTATTGTTCCACTGCTAGACAGATCACCTCTCATGATGCTATTTAAATGTTTAGTTATAAAACGATGATGAACGTACAATACAGTAATATACTCACAATACAATTATACAGCCAGAAACACTACAAATATTCTTTCTCATCACATAAATATTTGCCTTGACTGGAAATTGAACCCTTTTAACTTGGACTTCCGTTAAAATCACCGACCAGATGACCGACAGACCAGTCCGTTTATAGTTTAACTTCCGTCTATGAAAAAATGAGCTGTCTTGAAACGAAAAGTCACCTTTAAAATTGTTGTAATCTTTTCAGAACTTCATATTTATTGTTTCAAAAATGTTTAAACTAACTAGTGTTACTTTCCATAATACATATGTAATGAAATGTTGTAAGTTTTTAAGTCGTCTGTGGCGCATAGAGTGGATTGACGTGAGATTTTTAATGGCGGATGACGTTTAGATTATTTTGTGCATAAATGTTATGAATAACTGGTAGAAAGATAAATGAAAGGATATAGTTGAGGAATCGATATTAGTGAACT